>LR754722.1:16199-35280 GCA_902729485.2 Mus minutoides | reverse complement strand
AGCTTCAGTTGGGGAAATGCCTCCATGAGATCTAGCTGTGAGGCATTTTCTCAATTAGTGATCAAGGGGGAAGGGCCCCTTGTGGGTGGGACCATCTCTGGGCTGGTAGTCTTGGGTTCTATAAGAGAGCAGGCTGAGCAAGCCAGGGGAAGCAAGCCAGTAAGGAACATCCCTCCATGGCTTCTGCATCAGCTCCTGCCTTCTGACCTGCTTAAGTTCCAGTCCTGACTTCCTTGGTGATGAACAGCAGTAGTCAAATAAACCCTTTCCTCCCCATCTTGCTTCTTGGTCATGATGTTTGTGCAGGAATAGAAACCCTGACTAAGACAATGTCTTTCATTTTCTTAGAGTGGCTCAGAGGAGACACCGAAGAGTGAGAACGTGGACTCGTCATATAAACATTTTTAATAAAGACTACATCTTTGTACCTGTAAATGAATCGTAAGTATTTTTTGAGTATTTGAAAGCCAGTTAAGGGTTAAGAAAAGATATTTGAGGTATAATCAATAAAAAGGCTACACAAATGCAGAAGTCACTTAAGTTTTTAGTAGAAAAAAATAACATGTCTCAAATATAATAACTAAGGCAAGAGTTAATTGTATTAGAATTAAATTCTAATGCAATAAGTGATGTTATGGGTCTTTTTTATTAAAAGAGATTTTGAAAAGAAAATACCGAATGTATGAAGGTAGATAAAGTTTGAAGTTTTATTTACAGCCTTGGTAATTGTGGCTGTTCATGTGGATCTTATATGAGTTACTATAGTGGATGTTTTCACAATAAGTAAAAAGGTTATCATATCTTCTGTCACAGATGTAGTTCTAGAAGATTCTTCTCTGTTGTTTCGGTTGGCATGTTATTGAGATTGCGGTTCTTTTCACCAGGTCTCACTGGTATCTCGCAGTCATTTGTTTTCCATGGCTAGAAGAGGCTGTGTATGAAGATTGTCCACAAACTGTGTCCCAACAGTTCCAGGGTCAGCAGTCTCAACATGACCACAAAATGACAGGTGGCATTCAGTGTTAATATACCGTTTTTAATAATAATCCTGGTAATAAGCAGATTAAGTGAAACAATATGAAGCTAACAGTCTACCAATTTATTATTAAACATATTAGAAGAGTAAAAATGTTTGAAATTGGGCTACACAGAGAAACCCTGTCTCGAAAAACCAAAAAAAAAAAAAAGTTTGAAATTTTTAGAATACCCAGCATTATATTATACATAGTGTAATTCTAAAATCATACCGATGATGCTAAGTTCTATTACAGCATTTTAAGAAAATAGCTTTCTAACATGACTCTGAATTCATGGAATGACTCTTGAGGCATATCTTAAATCTCTTACTTATTATATTTCTTATGTACTAATAATTCAGAGTCAACATAGACACCCATATTTATTCTATAATTTTCTTGTTAAATCTAATTTTAAATAAGCAAATGAGCCTAATTTCTTTGAAAAAAAATTTAAAAATCAGGTGTTATTTTGTATCTGTAACCTAAATAACAAGCAAAATTGGTAGCAGTTTTTTGTTTTGTTTTTTGTTTTTGCTAATATTATCCATAACCTGTAGAGGGAGAAACACTGTGGGGACACCTGGCACCTGTTTATTTTCCATCTTTTCTTGTCCTTTTGAGCTTTGAAAGGTAGAAGAACATGACTAGTCAATTACCCTCTGCATCACAGCACACAGCGTTATTAGTGTGCTGTATTTGAAGTAGTCTTTTCAGAGGAAATGGGCCCAGCCAATTTGTATTTCAGGTTTCGGCTCTGAGGTTCCTATATTATATGATAACAACCAGCTTTTACCAGTTTTATTCACTTGACTAAGTTTTCCCATAATACTGACTATAAAAAATAGTATTTCTTTAATTAGTACTTTGACTGTGTCTGAAACTTTAGATTATCTATATTATCTGTGTTAACATAGAATAAAGACTCATAGTGACTTATTTATTATTAGATAATGATCCACATACCACTTCAACTGTGTCCACGAGTGCAGAGGATTCCCAAGTAAGTCTGTTCTATCCAGATGTGAAGAAAGGAAAACACTCATAAAAATTAAAAGTTCATTATAAAGTGGGGTTCTACCTAACTGTATTGAAATGGGTATTAGTGGCTCATAATTAAATTATGGTCATTTTTGATTATCTCAACAATTTTTGGGAAAGAAAATGAAGTTCTTATTTAGTAGTTTATGTCTACTTCTTCCCTTGGAAATTCATTGTTTCCTTTAGAAAAATAATGGCACTAAGATGATCATTCAGGAACTTATAAGCAAAATCATTGTCAGCAAAGCCCACAATTGCATATATGTTTACTCTTATCATAGATAAATATACCCTGATCCCTTCTCAGTCTTTGGCTTAGATCAAAGTCAGATTAAAACTCCACTTTGTGTGTGTGTGTGTGTGTGTGTGTGTGTTCCAAAGGGAAGAAATATGACTCTACAGCCTTAGTTGATATGGTGCTTTGAATATGCTTGGCCCAGAGAGTGGCACTATTAGGAGGTATGGCCTTCTTGGAGGAAATGTGTCACTGTGGGGGCTGGGATTTGAGAGAGCTTCTTCCTAGCTGCCTGGAAAGCAGTCCTTTTTCTGTCTGCCTTTGGAACAAGATGCAGATCTCTCAGCTCTTTCTCTGGCACCATGCTTGCATGCACACTGCCATGCTTCCCACCATGATGATAATGGACTGAACCTCTGAACCTGTAAGCCAGCCCCAGTTGAACATTGTCCTTTTTAAGAGTTGCCTTGGTCATGGTGTCTCTTCATAGCAATGCAAACCTTAACTAAGAAAGAAGTTCGCACCAAGGACTTGGGTATTGCTGTGATAGGCCTGATCATGTTTTTGTTTAGAGGAATGTAGATTTGGAGACTTTGGATTTAGAAAGCAATGGAATGTTTTAATTGGGACTTAATGGGACATCCTAGAAGGAGTATGGAAGACATTGGTGTTGTGGGTGATTTGAACTGTGGGGTCCTGGCTCTAGATGTTTCAGAGGAGAATTTGAATATGTGGCTTAGAGATTCTTCTTGTAGTATTTTGGTAAAGAATGTGGCTGCTTTTTGCCATTGTCCAAATAATCTGCCTAAGACTAAAAAATGAAGAGGTTAAGATTAATTGCTTTGACAAATGGAGTCTCAAAAGAGCCTGGTATAAATTCTATTGTGTGGTTATTAAAGTTCACTCTTATGAAGAGCATTTTAATGAAAAGTAGCAAGCATAGAAAGAAAAAAATACAAAATGTATGGATGAAAGAGGAAAGGAGCACCAGGAAGTGGAATGAAGCTAAATCCTGTGTTCAAGGATATTGAATGAAATATGGAGTGAACAAGATCCCACCCAGCTTTTGCAGTTGAACAAGGGACTTGGCCATTGTTTTTATTTGGACCTTTAATCTGAAATGAATTACAATCCAGAAATGGGGAGCACAAGTGTGATTCAGATCTTGAGATTGGAAGACACTGGCTTTTGATCCAGATCTTGAGGAATAGTGGCCATAAAAAGCGTAGGCACAACATGGTGGCATATACCTTTAATCCCAGGAGACAGACAGATATTTGAGTTCAAGGCCAGCCTGGGACAGAGCAAGTTCAAAATAGAGAAAAGCTTAGGTCCAGGTGTGGTGGTTCACACCTTTAATCCCAGAACTCGGGAGACAGAGACATGCAGATCTCTGAGTTCAAGGTCAATCTACAGAGCAAGTCTTAGGACAGCCAAGCTTATACAGTGAAGGAATTAGAAAACAGAAAGCTGGTGATAATGTAATAGAACAAGGGGGCCATGTTCTAGCCCCAGCAAGCAGCAGAACTTAGCAGCTTTGCCCATGTAGTTCTGGCTTTTTGAGTCAAGTGGAGAGGAGACTACTGGGATAATTGATTCTGGTTAGCTGGAGCTACTAAATTTGTGGTGGTTAAGAAGAGACCAGCACTACTGAGGCAAAGTCTTCTGGGAAGTATCTTTCTGAGAGAACAAAGAACCTGTGTTCTAGATAGAGGTAGCTATGGTGGTACTTCATGCTGCATTGGACTTGTTAATGTGTAGGAGTCACCCAGGTGGTACTGGTTTTGACATCATGAAGGGGTCATGGAGAGTTGCTGAGGTCGGTACTGTGAGAGGCTATGGTTAAGGTGCAGCCTCAGTTGCAGTTGAAGGCCCAGGACTGAAAGGGTCATGAAGTTGAGGCTTGGCACAGTGAAGAGAGCCTATAAGAGGCTATTGGTGAAGTCTAGTTGCAATGGAAGACCCCAGTGTATTGGAGATGCCAGTACCATGGGATCATCACTAAGTAGCTATGGAGTCAACCAGCACCTACAGTGCTACAGAGGGCAGAGCTGGAGAAATGACCCAAGCCCTTTTGAGAATCCCAGAAGATCATATGTGGATCCCAGCTATGAAATTGAAGTAACGTTGGATACCCCAAGAAGTTAGAGATATCAGAGCTGTGGGATACCTGCTGAGGAAAGCTGCTAACAAGGAGTAGAACCAGCCCAAGAGAAGGATGTTTGTTTCAGTCAACAAAGATAAAGGAGTTGGAGATCTGAAGAGTTCTTTGAAATCAGACATGGAGATGCTGAATTTGGAGTATGCCCAGCTGGCTTTTGGTCTTGCTTTGGTCCAATATATCCTTACCATGACATTTTGGAATGGTAATGTATATTCTGCATGATGTTGGAGGTATGTGATCTGCTTTTTGATTTTGATTTCTTAATGGCCTACCATTTAGAGATGAATCTCAGAAGAGACTTTGTACTTTGGACTTCTAACATTGTAGAGATTGTTACAGACTATGGGACTTTTGAAGATGGACAAAATATATTTTGTATTATGCTGTGGCTAAGTTTGGCCCCCCTAAAAGACTCATGTGTTTGAGACCATGTGTTTGAACCAGCCTATGGGGGCCAGGGAGTGGAATGTGGTAGTTTGAATATGCTTGGCCCGGGTAGTGGTACTATTAGAAGGTGTGGCCTTGTTGAAGTAGGTGTGGCCTTGTTGAAAGAAATGTGTCACTGTGTGTGTGTGTGTGTGGGTATTTGAGAAACCTTTCTCCTAGCTTCCTGGAAGCCAGTTTTTTGTCTGCCTTTTTCTGTCTCCCTTTGGATAAGGTGTAGAACTCTCAGCTCTTTCTCCAGTGCCATGCTTGCATGCACACTGCCATGCTTCCTGTCTTGATGATAATGGACTGAACCTCTGAACCTATAAGCCAGCCCTAATTAAATGTTGTCCTTTATAAGAGTTGCCTTGGTCAGGGTATCTCTTCACAGCAATGGAAACCCTAAGACAGTTAAGTAACAGAATGTGTGTATAGACAATTTATCTTATTTGTCTTTACGAAAATAAACGAATGAAAAGAAAATGTTATGTTCCTGCTTAGGCCAGGTTGGAGCATGTGCCCAGGGTCAGGAAGAAAGTGTTCCATCAGAGAGCTTTAGGAAGGGGAGGGAGCTTGATTTGTTTTGAAGTGAACTGTGGAGGAAAGAATTCTGATTTGTAAAGTTAATTTCAGTATTCAAAACACTTTAAAGAATGAGTGGCTATCAATGTATTTAAACTAGCTTAAATTGTAAGACAAAATTCATGTTATTTCAGAGTACCGAGACGAATATGTCAGTACCAAAGAAAATGTGTAAGCGGTAAGTATATGTTCCAATGATAATACAAAGTTTGAAAATTATATAGTTTTAAAGATTTATTTTATGTGTATGAGTGTTTTGCCTACATGTGCATATGTGTACCATATGTGTGCTAGGCATCACTGCAGAGGTCAGAAGAGGGTTTTGGATCCCTTGGAACTGGAGTTACAGATAATTGTGAGCTATAGTGTGGATACTGGATACCAAGCTCATATCTTCTGCAAGAACAAGTGCTCTGAACCAAAGCTACAATATCTGTCTTTCTATCTATCTATCTGTCTGTCCATCCATCCATCCATTTTAAGAAATGTGTGTGTGTTGAGGGATTTCAGATTCCATGGCACAGCCACATATGTGAAGGTTTTAGGACAGCTTTTGGGAATTGGTTCTTTCCTTCTACCTAACATTAAAGTCAGGCCATGAGACTTAGAGGCAATTACCTGCTAAACTATCTCACCAGTCCTGGATGTTTTCTTTGTTTGTTTATACTTTGGCATTTGTCTTTATGAGTCTATATATCTTGATTTCTTCCTTTGTGTTTTAAAGGCCATGTATTCTCATACTAGACTCCCTGAAAGCTGCTTCTATACAAAACACAGTTCAAAACTTACGAGAGTAAGTAATGACACCTTTTACATTCATTCTGTTATGTAAAACCTCAGCAATTTTGAAACTACCTTCTGTATTACTCAAAACTAAATACCTTCAGTATTACTAAGTCCTGCAGATGGGGGGTGGGTAGCAAAATTGTCCTACAGTCCAACACTCAGAGGCAGTGTTACAGCCTGACAGGCAAGAGGACTATGAATTCAAGGTCAGCCTTGAAGGGCATTGAACTATAATAGATTCTGGTTACATATATATGTATACTCATGATACTATCAATCTCCTTTTTACATATGCATATTGTTTTTGTTTTTTTTTTTGTTTGTTTGTTTTTTTGTTTTTTTCGAGACAGGGTTTCTCTGTGTAGCTCTGGCTGTCCTGGAACTCACTTTGTAGACCAGGCTGGCCTTGAACTCAGAAATCTGCCTGCCTCTGTCTCCTGAGTGCTGGGATTACAGGTGTGTGCCACCACACCCAGCTCGCATATTGTTTTTCAAGACAGGGTTTTTCTTTGTAGCCTGTCCAGACTGTCCTGGAACTTATTCTGTGAAACAGGCTAGCCTTGAATTCAGAAATCTGCTTTTTTCTGCCTCCTGAGTACTAGGATTAAAGGTGTATGCCATCACTATTTAGCAATATATATATATATATATATATATATATATATATATATATATATATATATATTTTTTTTTTTTTTTTTTTTTTTTTTTTTTTTTTTTTTTTTTTTTTTTTTTTTTTTTTTTTTTTTTTTTTTTTTTTTTTTTTTTTTTTTTTTTTTTTTTTTTTTTTTTTTTTTTGAGACAGGGTTTCTCTGTATAGCCCTGGCTATCCTGGAACTCACTTTGTAGACCAGGCTGGCCTCGAACTTAGAAATCCGCTTGCCTCTGCCTCCCAAGTGCTGGGATCAAAGGCGTGCGCCACCACGCCCAGCTTAATAATTATATTTTTAACATGTAACATGAACCTGAATATCTGATTGCTAACAACATCCTTTATTATGTGCTAATAGCGAAGGATTTAGATTTGTCAAATATAAATTCAAAATTTGTATTTATAATTGAATAAAACCATAATTTTATACAACAGTATTGCAGATATTAGTGAGTATCCAAAATAAAACCTGAAAAGAAAGTAGAAACTTGTAAATTTCTATTTGTGTGCGTGTGTGTGTGTATGTATGTGTATGTGAGATGTTTGGGTCTGGATCTAGGTGTGGAGGTTAGATGACAACTTGTGACAGTTGGTTGTCTCTTTCCACTATGTGGGTTCTGGGGGGTCTAATCCAGGTTGTGAGGCATCACAGCCAGGACCTTTGCTAGGAAGTGCTTTACAGTTGGCACTAGAGAAGAATTCTGTAATTTAATATCAGTGCTAGAAAGAAACTCAATTAAAATTAAAAGCCATGTGTTGGCTTACTTCATAATATAAATAACTTTGTTTTCTGAACTGTGAGCATGACGTTGTTGAGCACTCTACCTTTTATTTGAAAATCACATTACTTTCTTCACTGTGGCATTTATGAAGGCTCATAAATTATGGTTGTATTGTTGAAAATCAGTCTTTGGAAATTGAATTTAAAGCAGTAGAGACTGTAAAGGAGATTTTTCTTCCTTTGTAGAAAGTGTTGCTGACTGATGAAGATTTCTGCTCAAGCCATTTCCTCATTGATTATTTCAGGTATTTGGAAGTAGAGTGGGAAGTGAAACGAAAAACACACCGTGAATTCAGTAAAACCAACATGGTCGACCTGTGCCCTAAAGTCCCTAAGCAGGATAACAGCAGCGACTGTGGGGTCTACTTGTTGCAGTATGTGGAAAGCTTCTTCCAGGTGTGTGCTGATGCAGAGTTTTAATTCACAGTTACTGATATGCAGTTGCAGATTTCTGCCAGACAGAGAGGCAGGAAAATGTAAGTAGGCACAGACACGGAGAGAAGACATGGAGACCACAGTGACCTAGATAGGGGAATTGGAAAAGGTTAAAATGACTTGATTATTCTATTAAATCCAAGAAAGCCATAGATGAACAAAATGGATGAAGACATGAAATACAGAACATATCAAGTGAACATTTTTAAGGTGAAAACATACACAATATATGAAGAACTTACTTGGAGTTTTTAATGTAGTAATGCATATATGTATGCCTGTATGATTAGGCAGCTGGAGCAAAATGATGAGAAAACATAGAAAAGCTCTCACTTAAAAGGATAAAACCACCACTAGGTGGAATGTGGGGATGTCCAACCATTTGACATTGATACAGTCATATTCAAAGGTATCCTGGGATTCTTGCAGCCTCAGGGCTACAGGTTAGACACACCTGGCAGCACATTAGATACAGCAGAAGATAGAATTAAATAATTTGAAGGAGATAGTAGCAACAAGTTTGATAGGACTAAGGTCTCATTTTTACGTAATTGGAGTCCTAGAGGCTTAGTGAAGTAGCAAGTGGTGCAGGTGAAATACAAAAAAAAAAGACTTAAATCTCTCAGACCACCATAGCTGAGGAAGCACAACTAGAAGCATGGCCATTATTTTCTAATTCATAGACACTGTATTGGAGTGTAGCAGCATTAAAGACAGATCTTTAAATGGCAGGGAGCCAAGGCCTCTCACGCCAGCTTGCTTAGTGCTGTCACTAGCACTGTCTCCTATGAAGACAGACCTTTGACCAGAAGTCTGTTTACAGAATTCTTGTCTGTACTTGGGACTTTTAATATTGGGGTATGGGTGTGGATGTGGGGGTGACACTGCATAGTAAAAGATGGTTAGAGAAACCATCGTGTCATTGTTACATTGTGCTTAGACCCCTTTTTCTTCCACACTGGAACTTCATTAATCGTGACAGTTTTGACCCTCTAGTATTGTTTTCTAGTTGATTTTGAAGTTTATAGTATCCAGTGGGTCTTGTTAGTGACATATTCTGACTTTGTTACTTAATTCCATTTAAGATAGCCTCAGTCAATAGGATACATTTTAAGTACAGGATCACAATATAAAATTTCTAGGAGAAGAAGGCTAAAAGTTCTAAACCCACATCTTGTACATTTGTGTACTATAGGCTTGAAGAACCGCTGGATTTCCATTATGAAAGCAATACAAATTCTAATTAAAATATCAGTCTATCACTCAGGCACTGGCCCCTAGGGTCACCATCACTGAGTCCGTCCTGATGTTCCACGGCAGCCCGTTCGTTCTTCTATCCTGCTCTGAGATGCAGGGCCTTGTGCCAGCCTTTTACACAGTGCAATCTAAGGTAGTCTTCTATGGCAACCAGAACAGTTAAACACAAGTTAATCAGGAGAAATGACATTGTAGTTGTAGCTCAACTTTGCCATTAAATTAACCTTATGGAAACATAGTTGTTCTGGAAGCTGTTTTCTCCCCTAAAGGGCAGCCTTTACTGGGACTTTTCATGCTTCCAACTCTGGAATTCTTTATCACCCAGGCTTTCTCCATAACAGTTTAGCAATAGTAACATGTGTTTCACGTAATCTGAATTCTGGGTTTTTCTGAATCATTTTTTTTTACCAATTACAATCACTCAAACATGCATTGTAGGGCATGGTGGCGCATGCCTTTAATCCCAGCACTCAGGAGGCAGAGGCAGGCGAATTTCTGAGTTCGAGGCCAGCCTGGTCTACAAAGTGAGTTCCAGGACAGCCAGGGCTACAGAGAAACCCTGTCTTGAAAAAACCAAAAAAAAAAAAAAATTTTTTTTTTTTAATGCTTGAAAGTTAGCAATCGAATGAAATTGTTCTAAAATAGATGGCAGCTATGGCTACCCAGTCAAAACTGAAGACTTATTGTGTTCTTGGGGTGAGTGGTGAGGCGTGGTTTGCTGTGGTATGCAGTAAACTGTTTTGAAAGATAGCATTTTTGTTGTTTCCTTTAAAAGTGAGATTTAAAAAATTTGAAATCATGATGTCACACTGATGGCATTCTTTCCTTTTCTCCTATTAGGATCCCATTGTTAACTTTGAACTTCCAATTCACTTGGAGAAATGGTTTCCTCGCCATGTAATAAAGACCAAACGGGAAGATATTCGAGAGCTCATTTTGAAACTTCACTTGCAGCAACAGAAGGGCAGCAGCAGCTAGTTAATCTGTGCACACATGGCACAGGCTCCCTAAGCTTCCTGGAAAGCCGCTTACCAGCATCTGTGTCAGCTTACAGAGAAGAAAGTAACTCACAGCACATCACCGATTGTTAAAATGTATATACGATCTTGTTTCAGTCCTTGGGCTCTCACAGCTGAAGGTGATGAACAAAGCACTTATAAGATAGAAATTAAAATCTCAAAAATATGATATTTTTATGACTAAATATGCTTGGATTATGCAATAGCATATGTAATGTGGGAATGTTTTCCTAAGTAATAAACCTATGTGATCTGTACTTCCACATGACTGGGTGTTGATGGGAGGTAGGCCCTCCCTGGTGCCAGCCCAGTGCTTGTCAGGTTTGTTGACAAGTCGCATCATATTGTAATTCTAATCTTTGCAGCTCAAGCATGCAGTATGAATACTGTGTATTTTTTTTTAAAAGAACTTAGTATCAAGACTTCAGAAAATGCCATTCACGGCATCTCTTCTGTATAGTGTGGAAAAAAATAAGAAATATCATTAAAAATTTACCCTTTCAAAGTGCAGCTTATTCTCCATTACTAAACGCAACTACTTTGCTCTAATTTCCTCCTTCCTCCTTCACTTATTTTGATGTCATATATAGGGATCTGAGAAATGAGTTCATCTATAAAAATGTGAAACAAATTTTAATACCAAATAAGTTTTAAAATACTATGTAGCTAAGCTTTGTTTATTTGAGGTATAGCTATATAAATATTCATTCCTACATTACCCCAAAATGTGTGTATACAGTTTCTATAAAAAATAAAATTGGTATCCTCATAATTTTAACAAAGAGAATACATTTAAACTTCTATTTATTATTTAGAACCAAATATGTGATTTTATCATTTGGTTTACCCACTTCTCATATGCAAAGCCAGATTTTTCATTGATTTTGTATTTTTAAGTTATGGTTTTAAAAGCTGTATGATCCTCTGTGGATTTCACATATACAACACTTAATATTTTATTAAATATTCAGGTAACAATTCTATTGAACTTATGTGATGATGATGGTATTATCTAACAAACATTTTAGAACCTTAGCTCTTAGAAATATTTTGAAGGAGACATAATCATACTGTTTTCTCAAATAATGGGCTTTAGAATATTATTTTAAACATCTCTTGGATTTACAGTTATAACTATGTGTAAAGCACTTGAAGCAAATGTAATTTAAGATAAAACCAAGAAGTCTGAAAGTTTCATTTTCAAGCAAGTGACTTGGTTGTCAGTCAGCCTCTGTGTCCTCAGCTTCTGCAGATCTTGACTCTCTGCATTGTTTGAGGTATGTGGCTTTTGAAGATCTCACATGAAAATGGTTATTAATTGCATAATTCATTCCCAATTTGTGTGTGTTGGGGAGAATTTTTTTAAAGTGGCTGTTAATTGTGTTATATATCTAATTTTGCAAAGCAAGTATGTGAGACATCTGAACTGTTTTGTTTGTGTGTTTTTCAAAGATACCATGGTCATTCATCATGTTTTAGAGACTGTTTAAAAATTGTTTTCCTAAATTCATGTAGAAATGATTTGAGGATATCAACATTTTGTATTAAACATGTTTTCAATTCATTAAATTGTAATTTTTTCTTAAATATGAAGGACTGCTAGCAATGTATTTTTAGTTGTATTGTGTCTTACATATACCACGTAATGGGTTGTTCAAATTAATTTTTCTTCACATTTTAACATGTATGCAGTTAATTTGCGTATCTTTTTGTTAAAAGGGAAATATTGTTACTTCAAGTTGAGCAGCTTAATTAGATAAGAATAGAGTTCCCCAAATCCATAATCCAAAACGCTGCTAAGTATGAAATGTTCTGAGCACCAGCATTTTACCACAGGTANACGTAATGGGTTGTTCAAATTAATTTTTCTTCACATTTTAACATGTATGCAGTTAATTTGCGTATCTTTTTGTTAAAAGGGAAATATTGTTACTTCAAGTTGAGCAGCTTAATTAGATAAGAATAGAGTTCCCCAAATCCATAATCCAAAACGCTGCTAAGTATGAAATGTTCTGAGCACCAGCATTTTACCACAGGTAGAGAATTCCATACCTGACCTCACATTATGACTGACAGTCAAAACACTGAAAGTATTATGTAAAATTACCTCAGAATATGTATGAAGAGTATATGTGAAACATAAATGAATATCATGTGTAGATTCAGGCCCTTTCCCAAAATATACTCATGGATTTGCAAAATACTCTAAGATCCAAAACATAACGCTCTTATGCTTCTAGGTACTTTATGGAAGTGATACCCGCCTCCAATCTCCTGTTAGCTAAGCTCACAGTACAACACAAGAAAACGAACTCCATGGTCATCAAAAGAGCATTTGCTGTGTAAGCACAGTGTCCCGGTCTGCTTTCTGCTGCTGTGATAAACATTATGATCAAACCAATTTGGATGAAAGAGTTTATTTCATATTATGCTTCCATGCCACAATCCTTCATGGAAGGAGGTCAGGGTAAGAGCTTGAAGTGGAAACTATGGAAGAAAACTGTTTACTGATTCTATCCCCATGCCAGCATTTTGCTAGACACACAAAAAATTAAGTTTTTTTTTTCTTTTTTTGAAAGCAAATTCTACTTTTTTCTTCCCCTGAGACAGGGTTTCTCTGTGTAGCCTTGACTGTCCCAAAACTCAATCTGTAGACCATACTGTCCTCAGACTCACAGAGATCAGCCTGCCTTTGTCTTCCAAGTACTAGAATTATGTGTACCACCACCACCCAACTTGCAAATACTTACTTTTTATAATACTTGTATTTATTTATTAAATAGACCTGTTTAGAAATAGTTCTTTGGGAGGCAAGTCCAATTTTTGTTGTCAGGATATCAGCAGTTCAGTCGAGTAGCAAACACAAAATACAAATCAGCAGCTGCCGTCCAGTCTTCTCAGCAGACACCACACACATGAACCAGCAAGAGCAGGTCAATCCAGAAGAAACCGCAAAGCTTGCCAACTGGCCTGAGGTCTTGGAAGTGGCAAGAATCTGCAGTAACCTCTTGAGCAGTTCTTTGGTGAGTTCTTTGGTGGAGAATTTCTCTCTATGGCATCACCACAAGCAGTTACTCAGCAATGCAATGCAAGAGGCACCAATACATGGCGGCAAAGAATAGCAAGGAAGAGCAAAGCAGACCAACACTTGAGCTCCCATTGTCCATGGGATCATTTATATTCCTCCCGAACATCATCTTTTCATGTAATTGCTATAGCAAAACATCCTTTTACTTGTGTCTGCTTCAGGAAAACATTCTTTCAAGTGTCTGCTTTAGCAAAACATCCTTTCACTTGTGTGCCCCAGCAAACCATAATTTGACATAATTGACTTTCCAGAGAAATGAGAAGTTTCCACTTCACCCATGATCTAATTAGTGCTTCCAATATAAACATGGATGTGGGGGTGGAGAGAGAATTCACTAGAGCATGGACCTCCTATTTAGCTTCTTATTACAGCCTGGGCCCACTTCCCTGGTGGTAGTACTGCACACAACTGCAGAGTTTCTCTGGAAGCCTAAAGGGTCAAGGTTTGTTAAGACAGGATAGTGAAAGACAAGACAGTGAAAAGCTTGCTAGTGGCCCAGAGATTATTTGTAGAGAAGACACAATTTTTAAAAAAGATTTACTTATTTATTTTATGTATGTGAGTACACTGTAACTCTCTTCAGAAGAAGGCATCAGATCCCATTACAGATGGATGTGAGCCACCATGTGGTTGCTGGGAAATGTACTCAGGACCTCCGGAAGAGCAGTCAGTGCTCTTAATCTCTGAGCCATCTCTCCAGCCCCAGAAGACCCAATTTTAAAAAGCAATTTTTGTTGTTGTTGTTGTTTTGCTTTAAAGTCTTTTTAAATCAGGTAGTGCCTGTGAAAGTTTTAAACTTCTTTAAAAATGAAATGAAATATCTCAACGTGTCATAAAGCCATCCTATCTGGTTCCAGCCTGTTTGTTTTCATCCTTGTGTTCTCCTTCCTTCTTAGCTGTACAGAATTACCGACACTTTCATTCTGCTCTCTTTTTAAAATAAAATATAAAGTTTTTTTTGTAATTATCTCTTAACTTACAAGTAAAATTTTACATAATTATACATGAATTTTTGTTTTGTGGGTTGTAAAATATTCAATTGACTAAGATAAAAAGAAAAAAGCCACATAGTACAAGCATATATAGGAACCTATGTTTGTTGTTGTTGTTGTTGTTTTTGAGATAGGGTTTCTCTGTATAGCCCTGGCTGTCCTGGAACTCACTTTGTAGACCAGGCTGGCCTCGAACTCAGAAATCTGCCTGCCTATGCCTCCCGAGTGCTAGGAACCTGTGTATTTCTTATTTTTATAATTAGTTTCACAGTGAATGAATCCTTGTTTTTCCTCTCTTTTTGTTGTTAAAATATTTTACATTAATTTCTGAATTTAATGACTTTTTGGGAATGGTTTTACTTTTATTTATGAATACTTGTAATGGGAATGTACAAAAGAAAAGATATTGACAAAAATATACAAAATCAAACCTTAAATACCTTTTGTAGATGTGAATCAGAACAGCTTCGGTGGTGACTGTCATTGGATATGTTTCTTGGTTTCCCTGCCCTTCTGTGTAATGTCAGAATGTGCACAGTTGAGCACAATGGCTTTTCACCAGGTATAAACTTTGATGACAAGGAACCAGCATACTTGCTTCTTTGTTCCAAAGAAAAACTGTGATGCTCGAAGGATAGAAGCCCAGTTTCTGCAAGATGATTGATATCTTCAACAAATACTTTGGATTTGTGTCTATTCCCTACATAGTATGGATTCTGAGTATGATCTCTTCATTATTTCATTCTTATGATTTCTATTATTCCTGATATCATTTCAGTTAAAATGTTCTGCTTGTATAACATTAGAATTTAGTGAGTGATTAAGAGACTGTCATAAATAATGTGTAACAGTTGTCACAATGTAAATCAGTTTTTGAAGCTTGTTGAGACACAATCAATGTGCAATAAATTGCACATTCCAAACACAGAATTTTGTAAAGTTGGAAATTCATAAATGGCATACAAGTGTTTAGAACAGTGTATTTCATAACAGGTAGAAAGTGGGATCAAATATACATCCACGGATGGACAGATAAATTTGTGACTTGCAAAAGCAGTGCCCAGTTATCTAGCTAGAAAGAGATGAAGCTATACACAGTATAAAATGAAAAACCATAAAAACATATGCTAAGGAAAAGAAACCAGACATACAAGGTCACCTAATATATAATCCCATTTATAGGAAATGGCCATTTAGGCAAATTCGTAGAGAAAGGATGTAGATTGATAGGGTTATTGGTATATTTGTGGGTTTGTGTACTTGAAAAATTAAAAAAAACTTTTTCATATAATATTTTGTGATTATAATATAGTGGCTCATTTATGAGTTCAATTTTTTTTCTTTTGTGTTGCATCTCCCCTTTTTCCATTTTCTTGAATGTCACTGTTCTATAATCCATCACCGTAGGGAAGCCGACATATTTGTAGGATATTTATTTCAGATTTTTATTGATTTATTTCAGCCATTGCTTCCCCTTCCCAATCCTCCCTCCCACAGTTCCTCATCCCATTCCTTCTCCCCCTTGCCTCCAAGAAGATGTGTCCCCCCCGCCCCCCCGCAGGCCTTCCCCTTCCCTGGAGGAACCTCAAATCTCTTGAGGATTAAGCACATCTTCTCCCACTGAGATCTGACCAGGCAGTCTTCTGCTATATATGGGGCCTTGGACTAGATCTTGTATGCTGCCTGGTTGATAGCTCAATCTCTGGGATCTGGGTTAGTTGAGACTGCTGATCTTCCTTGGGGTTGCTCTCCTCTTCAGCTTCTTCAATCCTTCCCCTAATTCAACCATAGGGGTCCCTGTCTGCAGCCAAGGGTTGGGTATAGGTATCTGTGTCTGTCTCAGTCAGTTGCTGGTAGGGCCACTCAGAGGACAGCCATGCCAGGCTTCTGTCTGTAAGCACACCAGTAGTAATGTCAGGTTTTGGTGCCCCCCCCCCCCCCCCCNTTGGACTGCCTTTCCTTCAGTCTCTTCTCCATTTTTATGCCTGCGGTTCTTTTAGACAGGAACAATTCTGGGGCAGGAATTTTGACTGTGGGTTAGTAACCTTGTCCCTCCACTTGAGGCCCTGTCTGTTTACTGGAGGTGGACTCTTCGAGTTCCCTCTCCCAGTTGTTGGGCACTTTTGGCTAAGGTCACTCCCATTGAGTCCTGAGAGTCTCTCACTTCCCAGGTCTCTGGTACTTTCTGGAGGGTTCTTCCAGTTCTCAGGCTTCATGTTTCCACTTATTCTCCTGGCCCTCTGAGCTTCTCTCCTGCCCCCATCCCCCATCCCTGATTCTGTTCCTCTTTCCCCTCCTCCTCCTCCTCCCCCCATAAGGTCCCTCCTCCCTCTGCCTCCCATGATCATTTTCTTCCCCGTTTTTAAGTGTGATTGAAGATCTTTACTTGGGCCTTTCTGTTTGTTACATTTCTTATAGTCTGTGGGTTATATCCTAGGTATTCTGTAATTTTTGGCTAATATCCACTTTTCAGTGAGTACATACAATGCATGTACTTTTGGGTCTAGGTTACCTCACTCAGATGATATTTTCTAGTTCCATCCATTTGCCTGCAAAATTCATGAAGTTGTTGTTGTTTTTTTTTTTTAAATAGCGGAATAGCATTTCATTGTGTGATTGAATCACGTTTTCTGTATTAATTCTTCTGTTGTGGGACATCTGGGTTCTTTCCAACTTCTGGCTATAACAAATAAGGGTGCTATGAAAATAGTGGAACATGTGTCCCTGTGGCATGATGGGGCATCTTTTGGGTCTATGCCCAAGAGTGGTATAGCTGGGTCTTCAGGAAGAACTATTTCCAATTTTCTGAGGAACCTCCAGATTGATTTCCAGAGTGGTGTACTAGTTTGCAATCCTGCCATCAATGGAGGAGTGTTCCTCTTTCTCCACATCCTCGTCAGCATCTGTACTTGAGTTTTTGATCTTAGCCATTATGATTGGTGTAAGGTGGAATCTCAGGGTCGTTTTGACTTGCATTTCTTTGAGACTAAGGACTTTGAACAATTTTTTAAGTGCTTCTTGACTATTCGAGATTCTTCTGTTTAGTGCTGTACTCCATTTTAAAATTGGATTACTTGGTGTTTTGGAGTTTAACTTCCTGAGTTCTTTATATATTTTAGATATTAGCCCTCTATTGGATGTAGGGTTAGTAAAGATTTTTTTTCCCAATCTGTAGGTTGCCGATTTGTCCTAATGACACTATCTTTTTGCCTTACAAAAGCTTTTCAGTTTCATGAGGTCCCATTTATCAATTGTTGATCTTAGAGCCTGGACCATTGGTGTTCTATTCAGGAAATCCCCCCTCCTCCCATGCCAAAGAGTTCAAGGCTCTTTCCCACTTTCTCTTCTATTAGATTCAGTGTATCTGATTTTACATTGAAGTCCTTGATCCTTTTGCACTTGAGCTTTGTGCAAGGTGACAAATATGGATTTATTTTCATTTTCCTACATACAGACTGCCGGTTAGGCCAGCACCATTTATTGAAGATGTTTTCTTTTTTCCACTGTATGTCTTTGTCTTTTTGTCAAAGATCAAATGTCCTCATGTGTGTGGGTCTTCAGTTCTTTTCTATTGATAAACCTGTCCGTTTCTGTACCAGTACCATGCTGTCTTTATCAGTGTTGCTTTGTAGTACAGCTTGAGGTCAGGGATGGTGATTCCCCCAGAAGACCTTTTATTGTTGAGAATTGTTTTGACTATCCTGGGCTTTTTGTTTTCCCATATAAAGTTGAGAATTGCTCTTTCCATGTCTGTGAAGCATTGTGTTGGACTTTGGGGATTGCATTGAATCTGTACATCGCTTTTGATAAGATGGCCATTTTGACTATGTTAATCCTGCCAATCTATAAGCATGGGAGATCTTTTCATCTTCTGAGGTCTTCTTCAATTTCTTTTTTCAGGGATTTGAAGATCGTGTCATACAGATTTTGCACTTGCTTGGTTAGAGTTACACCAAGATATTTTATATTATTTGTGGCTGTTGTGAAGGGGGTTGTTCCCCTGTCTTTCTCAGCTGGTTTATTCATTTGTATAAGGAAAAGCTATTGATTTGTTTGAGTTACTTTTATATCACCTTGCTGAAGTTGTTTATTAGCTGTAGAAGTTCTCTGGTGGAATTTTGGGCATTGCTTATGTATACTATCATATCATCTGCAAATAAATAGTGGTACTTTGATTTCTTCCTTTCCAATTTGTGTTCTCTTGATCTCCTGTTGTTGTCTAATTGTTCTAGCTAGAACTTCAAGTACTATATTGAATAGATAGTGAGAATGTGGGCAGCCTTGTCTTGTCCCTGATTTTCATTAGATTGCTTCTAATTCCTCTCCATTTAATTTTATGTTGGATGTTGGTATGCAGTGTATTGCTTTTATTATGTATGTATTAGGTATGTGCCATGAATTCCTGATCTCTCTCCAAGACTTTTAACATGAAGGGCTGTTGTATTTTGTTGAAGTCTTTTTCAGCATCTAATGAGACAATCATGTGACTTTTTCCTTGAGTTTATTTATATTGTATATTACGTTGAACCATCCCTGTATTCCTGGGATGAAGCCTACTTGATCATGGTGAATGATGGTTTTGATGTGTTCTTGGTTTCAGTTGATAA
>LR754722.1:0-15789 GCA_902729485.2 Mus minutoides | reverse complement strand
TCTCTCCAAGACTTTTAACATGAAGGGCTGTTGTATTTTGTTGAAGTCTTTTTCAGCATCTAATGAGACAATCATGTGACTTTTTCCTTGAGTTTATTTATATTGTATATTACGTTGAACCATCCCTGTATTCCTGGGATGAAGCCTACTTGATCATGGTGAATGATGGTTTTGATGTGTTCTTGGTTTCAGTTGATAAGAGTTTATTGAGTATTTTTGCATTGATATTCATAAGTGAAATTGTCCCAAAGTTCTCTTTCTTTGTCAAGTCTTTGTGTGGTTTAGTTATCAGAGTAACTGTGGTTTCATAGACTGAATTAGATAGTATTCCTTCTGTTTCTAATTTGTGGAATAATTTGAGGAGTATTGTTATTAGGTGTTCTTTGAAGGTCTGGTAGAATTCTGCACTAAAATCATCTGGCCCTGGGCTTTTTTTTTTTTTTTGGTTGGGAGGTTTTTAACTACTATTTCTATTTCTTTAGGAGTTATGGGACTGTTTAGATATTTTATCTGATCCTGATTTAATTTTGGTACCTGGTATCTGTCTAGAAATTTGTTCATTTCATCCAGGTTTTCCAGTTTTGCTGAGTATAACCTTTTGTAGAAGGATCTGATGGTGTTTTGGATTTCTTCAGGATCTGTTGTTATGTCTCCCTTTTTATTTCTGATTTTGTTAATTAGGATGATGTCCCTGTGCCCTCTAGTGAGTCTGGCTAAGGGTTTATCTATCTTGTTGATTTTCTCAAAGAACCAGCTCCTGGTTTTGTTGATTCTTTGTATAGTTCTTTTTGTTTCTACTTGGTTGATTTCTACCCTGAGTTTGATTATTTCCTGCTGTCTACTCTTGGGTGTATTTGCTTCTTTTTGTTCTAGAGCTTTCAGGTGTGCTATTAAACTGCTAGTGTATGCTCTCTCCAGTTTCTTTTTGGAGGCACTCAGAGCTATGAGTTTTTCTCCTCGCACTGCTTTCATTGTGTCCCATAAGTTTGGATATGTTGTACCTTCATTTTCATTAAATTCTAAAAAGTCTTTAATTTCTTTCTTTATTTTTCCCTTGACCAAGTTATCATTGAGTAGAACGTTGTTCAGCTTCCATGTGTATGAGGGCTTTCTGTTGTTTTTCTTGCTATTGAAGACCATCCTTAATCCATAGTGACCTGATAGAAGGTATGGGATTATTTCAATCTTCTTATGTGTGTTGAGGTCTGTTTTGTGACCGATTATATGGTCAGTTTTGGAGAAGGCACCATGAGGTGCTGAGAAGAAGGTATATTCTTTTGATTTAGGATTAAATGTTCTATAGATATCTGTTAAATCCACATGGTCTGTAACTTCTGTTAATTTCACTGTGTCTCTGTTGAGTTGTGTTTCCCTAATCTGTCCATTGATGAGAGTGGGGTGTGGAAGTCCCCTACAATTATTGTGTGAGCTGCAATGTGAGCTTTGAGCTTTAGTAAAGTTTCTTTTATGAATGTGGGTACCCTTGCATTTGGAGCATAGATGTTCAGAATTGAGAGTTCTTGGTAGATTTTTCCTTGATGAGTACGAAGTGTCCTTCCTTATCTTTTTTGATGACTTTTGGTTGAAAGATGATTTTATCTGATATTAGAATGACTACTCCATCTTGGGGCCATTTGCTTGGAAAGTTGTATTTCAGCCCTTTACTCTGAGGTAGTGTTTGTCTTTGACATTGAGGTGCGTTTCCTGTATGCAGTGAAATGCTGGGTCCTGTCCACATATCCAGTCTGTTAGCTTATGTCTTTTTATTGGGGAATTGAGTCCATTGATGTTAAGAGATATTAAGGAATAGTGATTGTTGCTTCCTATTATTTTTGATACTATTTTTATGTTTGTGTGGTTATCTTCTTTTGGGTTTGTTGAAAGAATATTACTTTCTTGCTTTTTCTAGTGTGTACTCTCCCTCCTTGTATTGGTCTTTTCCATCTATCATTCTTTGTAGGGCTGGATTTGTAATGGTACAAAATAATCCATTCTTCTGTTCCTTCATAAAAATTTGTTTAAAAGTTTATTTATTTATTTATTTTGGTTTTTCGAGACAGGGTTTCTCTGTATAGCCCTGGCTGGCCTAGAACTCACTTTGTAGACCAGGCTGGCCTCAAACTCAGAAATCTGCCTGCCTCTGCCTCCCAAGTGCTAGGATTAAAGGTGTGCGCCACCACCCCCGGCTATAGTTTAATATTTTTTATTTCATATACACATGCTTTGACCTGTAGGCTCCAAGACCATACAATACAGGAAATATTTGCATTTGAAAAGGTTTTCTCAACATCTGTACAGCAATGTTTCCATACTGCCTTGATTCTCAGAAGCTTTTCATTCTGAGCTGTAGGCCAATAAAAAGAATAGTTCCCACCAGAGTTCATTAATTAAACGTTTCTCTGTGTTTGCATTCGTCAACAAGTATATAAGACTAACTTTTTTTTCATTTTCTCCACTCTTACTCATGATAAAGCTTTCAAGTTTCTTATAATGTTACTAATATTTTACATATTTATAATGTTACTCCTATGCACACACAGCTTTTAGAAGGGCTGCAAATGTTTATTTGTAGCTGTCATAGATGTAACTGATAAGCTCTTCCCACACCATAAAAACGTTGACAATAATAAAATTAGTCAAGAATTCTAAGGAATATGTTCTGTAGATCTTAAGAAATTAAAAAAGAAATTCACCATAATATATAAAACAAAATTATAAATTATTTGATAGTATTTTCTGGTTTCCACTGGGTGTTGTTGTTGTTGTTTTTCTTTTCGGGGCTAACTTTGTTGCTTTCTATTTGTTTAAGTGGATGAAAACCTTTACCAATCTAGAATTTTATCTGATTGCATTTGGTGTAGGACACCACTTTTAGATAAAGAGTTCCTCACGTTCAAATAGACAAATACCCTGTGAGTGCATTCTGGGCTATACTGAACCATTATATCCCATGGATATGCTGCTAATATTTTAGGGCAGGAAGGGCTCAGAGCAAGGTCACTGAGAAGAACTGTTCAGTCAGAAGGAGTCAACTATAAAGGACTTGACATCAATCCAGGGCACCACGACATTAGACACTATCCCGCTGTTCACAGAGCCCCACCAAAACAGCCTCAGAATGTTTCTTGGCAGATACTTTCTCTTTGCTACTTTGAGTGACTTTTCCATACTGCTTCTACATGTCACTACCATCTCAGATGGCATGATCTCCAAATTATATACAAAACTTGGCAAACGTGTTTTATATTATAAGCTTATTATTTGTCAGGTACTGCTTTAAGCCATGCAGTTTGGATGAAATGAGTTGATCTGTCGTTAATTCTCACAGCAGTGCCACCACGGGCTTGCTTTCTTATTCCTTCCCTGCGCACAGGAGGAAGAGTGAGTGGTTAAAAAGGAAGGATTTTCTTCTATCCAGGGAACCGAGCACTTTAGGCTTCTGCCTCCTAGTCCTAGGAGAACACAGAGGACATGTAAATCTACCACATTTCACCCACTGAGTCAGAACATCTGGAGGAAAACCACATGTGAGGCATACTGCTTGTAAATAAACTGCTGGTTAAAGAGAGGCGACGGCTAGTAAGGAGCTTAGCTAGCTAGATTAGCATAGAATTCTCTCTGCCCATCTGTCCTAATTAGCTTACCTCCCTGCTTCCATAGTGTCCCTATTAAGTCAGAAAAGAAACCAGAGCTACTCGGAAAGGATGAAGTTTTCTTTCCGCTAAGTGACAATGGTTTTAGAGTGGCTTCCCACTCCCAGACATAAACTTTTATCTGCAAGAACTTTTTTGGGGGAAAGCTTGTTATTGAGAATTTTAAAACTCCGAATACTCCCTTGAGGATTTTTGTCATCTCTTTCCTTGGTTTTGGCCCAAATGATTATGTTTCTCCCTTTGGGGAGAATTTCTCTGGGCATTTTGATATTTTTCCTGACAGGAGGAAACCTTGTATCAGTCTCAGGTAATTGAAAACTGATCTTTGTTCTCAGATTTGCAGGGGCGGTTAGTATATTTTAAAATAGTCATATTTGATGCGGTTGCTGCTGTATGACTATTAATCGTCACGATTGCTTTATTGAGCAGTCTTAGAATATCTCCCGTGATCGGGGTTTCCCTTCCTTGTTAATAATTTCTGGTTCAAACCTTACATCTTTGTGTTGAAATTTGGTGTCTGTTTGATTTTAAAAAATGATCTTGAATTAAAGGATTACTAACCAAATTGGGAAAAGCTTGAATACTTCTTCCTTTGATATGTGTGCATGAGTTTTGAGCCTTGTCTTTACATTTTCAATGTGGTGCAAACCAGAGCTTTTCTCTTTTTGCTGTCACTTGTATGGTAGCTCCACTTCTTCGGAAGCCCTGGCTATGCTCCCAGTCTGTTTTCTGTACTAACAGAGCATCTTCTCTGCAGAAGAGAGACAAGAACCCATGCGTGCAGTCTCTGTCCTCTCACCTGAGAAGTCAACAGACAAACTTTCCCTGCCTACCAGGAAGAGACAGCTTTTGGATGCCACGGAGACTGGGAGGAGGTGGCTGCTTAGAAGGCGGCGATCTATTCTGTTCCCAAATGGAGTAAAAATTTGCCCCAGTGAAACTGTTGCAGAGGCTGTGGCAAACCATGTGAAGTATTTTAAAGCCCGAGGTAAGCAGGCATTATGGTACTCAGCACATCACATTTGTGTGCTCTTTTATATTAAAAATGTGACACTTTGGATAGAAATGAACCAAATAAGAGCGAGAAAGGGGCTTCATCATATTAATATAAATTAAGATAAAAGTATACATTATTGGAGGAGAAAATATTTTGATTTTTTTTGAAGTACTTGAAAACACTATTTTGTGACTGGATATATTCAAGTATAATTTTAATTTTTCATTATGGTGATTTGCTTACCTATTCACACAGCACATGTTTACAAACAGATTTATGTGCTTTCCTCCTTATTTTATAGGTGAAAACATAATGACTTTTTTTAATCATGTACTTTGGACACCATAGATTCTCGAAGATGGTTGTCTGATTAGGGCACGCAGTTTTTAATGCCTTCTCTCAGTGGCCTCACATGGCTTTCGTCTTATTTTTTGATTAAGCAATTTTATCCTTGCGTTCATATCTTCTGCTATGTAACGGTACACTAGGTCTATTACATTGCTTAATTGAACATTGTATATATATTTTATTAAACATTTGTAGGTTTTTCACATTTTGCCCTTTTGTATGTTCAACATCCAATGAGAAGTGCCGTGATGAACTGATGGGGATGGTCCTATTACACATCCATCCGTTTGGTCAACAGAGGCTCACTGAGCACGTAGTATTTTCCCTGGCACTCGGTTGGATGGCTGCCTTTTTTTATTGCTCCATCCTTATCTGGTTGTTCTGTTCCTTGCCATTGTCTTCTACACTAAAGTTTTTAAAATAAGGACTTACTATCAGGTAAAAACACACTTTATATATGTAATGTTCCATCTTTCTATAACATGGCAGGGTGCATTGGTAGTTCTTTTACGGATGCTACAGCCTTGATTGTATTTGAGGACTATCAGACGGTGCACAGGAATAGGTTCTTTTTCTTTTTACTTTTAGAAGGGGGACCACAGACCTAGAATCCAAATGTAGGACTTTAGGTTGCAAGTGAAATTGCCAAGTGACTGAGGACATGAAAGCCCTGCCGGTGGTGGACAGTGACAGTGGGCGATCTAATGATGATGATTTACATACACTGCTTGGATTTTTAACTGTAAGTGGCTCAGGATGTCTGTCCAGCTGCCTCAGTTGTCCACTCCACAGGGAAGAGGAAAGGGCTGACCATTAAGGAATCTGCTTCTACTTTAAGTTGCTTTGTTCTCTTTTTCTTTATAAATTCGAGAGATACTGCTGAAAAAGAAGCCAAGAAAAGGAAAAGGAAACATTTTTGAAATAATTTAAAAACAACAGGTGCTGCAAGTGGGTTATTGAAAAGGAGCCTTAAAGTATGCATACAAGTAACATTGTACATACTAAACAGACTGTACTTATGTATTTGGTAATATATATATATATATATATATATATATATATATATATATATATATATGTTTTTGTGTGTGTGTGTGATGAAAAAAGAGGCTGTGATCTTGAAAGAGCAAGGATGGGTATGTGTTAGGGTTTGGAGGGAGGAAAAGGAGGAAGGGGGAAATGATGTAGTTATATTGTAATTTCAAAAAATAAAAGAAATAATTAAAAAATTAACAAGAACAGGAATCTCAGGAAAGTAAATGGTTGACAGACTCATTATAATGTGGTTGTTATTATGATCATGGTAGAAAATAATACTTCAATTGATATGCTTTTGAAAATTGGGGAACGGTTGAGGGAAATGGCTTGGTGGTTAAGAGCACAGACTGATTTTTCAAAGGACCAGGTTTTGATTTCTAGCACTCACGTAGTGGCTCACAACCATCTGTAACTCCATTCCCAGGATATCTGATGCCCTTTCCTGGTCTCCATGGACACCAGGCACACATGAGATGCATGGACATCTATGCTAGGATTTGATCTGGTTTGGGCCTGCACAGGTTTTATGAATGTTGTTATAACCACTGTGAGTTTGTATGTGCAGATTCCCTGCTGTGCCTAAAAGATAATGCATCCTGTAGTCATCTTACCACCTCTGGCTTTCTGCCCTCTCTTCTATAATGATCCCTAAGCCTTGGGGCATTACAATACCCACGTTTCCTTCAAGCTAAGCAGTCATCATAGGCATTGCTGTAGCTCTCGGTTACTCTCTAGTACTTGATGGTAATACCTGTCACTGACCTGGAAGCTTCATGCTTTACTGGTCAGATTTCATAGTGCCAGACAGTGCTATGGGCACTATCAGAAGAAATAGGAATCTTCAATCTTAGCAGCCTCCATATGACAGGCTTTCCTACACTATCCTGTTGTGTGGATTCTATACCCATAGAACTTTCTTTGTTTAACATCCTTGGAGGAGTGCCTCTGCTTGTCCAAGGAAAAGGCACACACAAGACGTTTCCTGTCCCCTCCTCATCAGTGAAGTTTGGCATGTTCAGGGACATCATGCAAACATCCCCTATTCAGATATAATACCTTCTGTGTCTGAGCACATCTGGCGTCAGTGATGAGAACCAGTCTATATGTTTTCACTGTTTCTCTGTTCCTGCTTTGAACTTTGGGCCATGTGGAATAACAGCTGCACAGAATGCTACTGCAGGCACTTTGGATCAGCATCACCTGGAGTCCTCTGGTTCCGCCGAATCTGGAATTTGACTTTTAATTCCTTGGCAGTGGTCACAGGCCGGTTTTGATGAATCTTACATAGCTGTGAACGCTACAAACTACAAACATCGGCCTGTCAATACATGACTACTGGCGCAACAGTGGCATGGACTCCATGAGGACAACCAACCACTTTGTAAAGGAATTTAAATCCTGCTGCACAAGATGAATCCCTTACCTGGCACGACATCAAGCCAAGAACCTATGACCAAATAGGTCATAAGCCCCCAGGGAGAACCTACTACTGATAGGCTAGTCAGTAGGCATAGTGTTAAACCAACTACTGATGACTTATCTCTATTTTCATAGATCAGTGCATCTTCCATGCCTCACCTGGAAAGCTTCTATTTACCCCTATTTATTTTATTAACACAGAGAGATCCACAACTGACAAGAAACAGAGAATAAACAGAGACTACAGAATGCCAAGGAAAATTTTAGTCAAGTAAAGACTCTACAGAATGGGAGAAAATCTTTGCGAGTCACATATATAACAAAGGATGAAGATCTCCAATATACAAAAACATTAAAAAAGAGATCAAATGACTCAGCTAGGCTCAGTAGTACATGTCTTTAATCCCAACAGTTGGGAAGCAGAGGCAAGGAAATCTCTGTAAAGGAAATGAAATGAAACGAAACGGAGCAAGACTTAACCAGAACCACCGGGATACAGTGAAGGTGGTTCTAAGTGGAGAGATCCATATGTAGGAAGTACACAGACAAGCCGTCCCTGCCTACTGTGAAACACAAGGTGACATTCCATTGATCCCAGAGAGTATGGGAACTCAAAAGCTGAGTGTAGTTCTGTCTGTTTAAAGCTCATGTTCAGGAGTAATGTGGGATAGGATGACGCCATCTATAACTCTGTCACGAGTAATAAATACGGCTGCCAGATTTAGTAAGTAAAAATGTAGGTCAGCCAGTTAAAACTTGAACTTCAGTTAAACAACAGATGATTATTTTTTTTTTTTTAGTGTCAGTAGGCCCCATGTAATATTTGATCTGTACAGTTGCTGGCTCTGTGTCTCCAGGAAAGTTATTCAGACCTTTTTGCAAACACACACACACACACACACACACACACACACACACACACACACAAAGGGTTTGAGTGTTTTGCTTTCTTGCCTGTGGATGAAAGACGCTTTGCTTCTTTCCAGTTTAGAAGGATGCTGTTTCCTCTTTTTGTTGTCCACAGCAGCTGACTCACGTTCCTCATCAATTTTTCTTGGATTTTCTGAAGCGAATGTGTCTTCATTTGTCGAATGGTTCCAGGACCATTCCCAGAGGCTGTAAACAATTGTCTTTAAAGTGACTTTGGCCTGCTTGAATGGAGAATGGATTTGTGTAGTTTTATGGTTTCTGATGCTAGACACAAAATTCTGGGCATTGCATTTAATTAGATTAAATAGATTTAACTAGACATAAAATAGTAACTTAAAAGAACAAATCTCCCTTTGACTTAACTGTATGACCATGTCTTCCTTTCCTTTTATAACTTGGATTGTTTTCATTTTTAAGTTATTTTGAATAAATACGCACAGGCATTGAACATAAGACTTTCATGTCTATGTTCATACCGCCATGCTTCCATCCATGATGTGATGAAACTCTCTGGAATCTTGACCCTGTGTCAATCTTTCCTCCCTTAAGGGTACTGTGCTCACTCCCAGTGATGCAAAAGCAACAGAGAGATCATGCTTAGCAACCTTTCTTGTGATGGTTGGCAGGTGCATTTGATTAGTTTTTATTTTCACACAGCAAAGTCTTACAAATATCATTTAAAGTTGTAAAATTTTATGTTTGTGTGTGTATGCCATGCTTGTGGATTCATGCGGTGGCCAGAAGAGGGTGTTTGATCCTATAGAGCTGGAGTTTCAGTTAGCTGTGACCTACCAGATGTGGGTTCTGGGAATACTACTCAGATCTTCTACAAAAGTAGCAAGTGATCTTTCAAGAAAATGTTTATTTCTTTTAATTCTCTATGGATTAGTGTTTTTGTGTCTCTATGCACAAAGACCCCATGTGCCTACTAACCCTGGAGAGTAGAAGAAGGCATTGAGTCCCCTGCAACTGTGGGCACCATGTGGGTGCTGGGAACTGAACTACATTTCTCTGCAGGTTCATTGAGTGCTCTTAACTGTGGAGCTGTCTCCAGCTTCCAGAATATAATTTTTATGTATAGATTTAAATGTGCTTCTAAAATCAATAGAATTTATTTTTAGAGCAGTTTTAGGTTCAGAGAAAAGCTAGGCAGGATGTCGGTGAGGTTAGCACAAAACTCCTTAAACTCCCTAGTGTTAACATTATATTAACACAGTGCATTTGCTACAACTGATACGCCAACATTGGTGTATTATTAACAAACTCATAGTTTGCATTGAAGTTCCCTGTGTATTCATTGTGCATTGTACTTTGGTGAATGTATAATGACATTTACCAACTATTATAGCATCATTCAGAACAACCTGTTCATCTCCCTCCTTCCCCAAACCCTGACAAACATCATTTTGAGCTCCCATACTTTCTCTTTTCCAGATTTTGCATCAGAATCATACAGATTGGTTTGGTTGACTTGGAGATAGGCTTATAAGTTGGAAGTACACAGTTTTAATGCTTTGAAAGCTCATTTTGAGATAATAATTGAATGATATCCCAATGTGTGGATTTACCAGAGTTCATTTTCCATTTATTTTTTTAAAGGTCATCTTTATTATCTCCAGGCCTTGGCAAGTATAAACCAGTATAAACCAGTATAAACCATTTCAAACACTTTTGTGCAAGTTCTTATGTAATCGTAACTGTTTCCTTTGTTTGTGCAGATGCCATGGAGCGCGACTGAACTGAATTTGTTTTCTTTTTCTGTATAAAAATGAATGACATTATCTTCTGTTTCAGGCATGAGCTGTAGTTGATGGAGAGGGACAACCCGACTCCCCCTGGTTTACAAAGTGCCCTCAACTTAGAAGCCTTGAGGGGCTCCAAGTGCTCTTTTTAAAATTCGATGTCTGATAAGTTTGTCCAAGAGTAGATCCTGTTCCTTCGCATTTCTGCATTTCACTCTAGGCACTTTTAAAATGTCATTCTCTCTTTCTTTTCTTTTCTNTGTAGTTGATGGAGAGGGACAACCCGACTCCCCCTGGTTTACAAAGTGCCCTCAACTTAGAAGCCTTGAGGGGCTCCAAGTGCTCTTTTTAAAATTCGATGTCTGATAAGTTTGTCCAAGAGTAGATCCTGTTCCTTCGCATTTCTGCATTTCACTCTAGGCACTTTTAAAATGTCATTCTCTCTTTCTTTTCTTTTCTTTTCTTTTCTTTTCTTTTCTTTTCTTTTCTTTTCTTTTCTCTTTTTGTTGAGACAAGGTTTCTCTGGCTATCTTGAAACTCTGTAGAGCAGGCTGACTGCAAACTCAGAGATCCACCTGCCTCAGCCTTACCCAAGTGCTATGATTAAAGACATGAGCCAGCACTGCCTGGATCTTTTTAATCTTTTTTAAAAAGCTTTTGTTTGTTCTTTGAAAGCTTCATAAGATATACTTTGACCATATTATTCTTCCTCCTCAACTATTCCCAGATCTTTCCCCCTTTTCCTACGTACCCAATTCAAATTCTCTCTGTCTTAATGATCAAAAAAAAATCAAAATAAAATATCTCAAAATTCATTACACCTGGGCGTGAGGTCTATTCTGGAATGTAGTCAAGATACCAGATGTCACTCTCAGAAAACTGAGTCCCCTCTCACAGCAGCCACTGAATGCCAATGACTCTGCAGCTAGACGTGAGGGTTTGTGCCTCCCCCACCCCACCCCCACCCCCAATGCTGGGGTTTTGTCTGGCTCGTGCTTGTGCAGGTCTTATGCATGCTGTTACAGTCTGTCTTTTCATATGTGTATCTGTCTGGAAAACAGTTTCCGTGACGTCATCCACCTCTTCTGGCTCTTGTGTTCTTTTTGTCCCCTCGTCTGCACAGATCCTTAATGCCTTGAGAGGAAGAATGTGATGTAGACATTGCATTTAGGGTTGAGTGTACTGATGTCCCTCATTCTCTGCATGACCAGTTGTGGGTCTCTGTATTAATTATTTTCTATTGCAAGAAGGAGGAGGAGGAGGACAGACAGGAGGAGGAGGGGGAGGAGGAGGAGGAGGAGGGGGAGAAGAAGAAGAAGCAGAAGCAGCAGCAGCTCCTCTGATGAGGGCCGAACAATGAATATACCATTAAGTCATTAGGAGTTATTTTACTACTGGGTCCAAAAGTATCATTATCTTTTGAAAAGCTGAGAAGTTGTCTTTTGAAGTTATAACTTCAGTAAAAAAAAAAATCAAAGAAACTTAAAATTGCAGTGCCTGTTAATAAAACAGATCAATACAATATATTCAATGTAAGTTACATTTTCATGAGATAAGAACATGGATATATATTTTTTAAATCAGCAGGGAAAGAATTCATTAAGAGACGAGTTATTCCCCTGTGTAAAAGAAGCGTTGGAGAACGCAATGTCTTTTTCAGAATGGAAAAGTTTGAACAGGGTGTTTTCTAACTATTATTCTCATGACCCTGCAGAAAGGATAGTGTGGTCAAAGCGTCTCAAGAGAGTGGGAGTGCGTTGCCCCATGATCACCATGGGAACATGGGAGGTAAAGAGCATCTTGCCTAAACACATTCTCTTTACTTTCCAGTGTGCCAGGAAGCCATCTGGGAAGCCTTCAGGACGTTTTGGGATCGACTTCCTGGGCGTGACGAATACCGTCACTGGATGAACTTATGTGAGGATGGAGTCACAAGTGTATTTGAAATGGCTGCCCATTTTAGTCAGTCTGTGGAACATAGAAACTTAATCATGAAGGTAAGTGTTACTGGGAGCGAGTGTTACAGTGTTACTGTTGCCTTGTAGTAGGTGTGGTTGTGCTCGGCTAAAGGCTAAAGGAGGAGAAGGTTAGGATTCTGAGTGAGCTGCCCTGGGGAATAGCTTAGTTTTCTATCCCTAGCTCTGGCCTTTGATAATGAACACTGGTAATCTAAAACACTGTCAGCCTTGTTTATACGTGGTAATGTACTTGCAGAAATTTAAAGATAAGGATTCCCTGTGAGTTGAACATTCTTGCCAAATTCATTCATAAATTCATCCAGAATGGATCCCAGACATTCTAATGAAGTTTGAGGATATCGTCCATTCAGCCCATTTAGTGTAGTGTAAATGTGCTGTTAATTAAAGATCTGTTTTTATTTATCTCTGTGTGCTTGCCCATGTGCATGTGCATGAACATGTGTACCACAGCATACATGTGGCTGGCAGAGTACAACTTCTTGGGAGTCAGTTTTCTCCTTTCACCTGTTTTTGAGGCAAGGTCTCTTTCAATTTTTGCTTTTGCAAAAAAACGTGTGAACTTCTGGATGATTGTCCTGTTTCTGTCTCCCATCCTGCCTTAGGAATGTGGTAAAGGCAAACCACTGTATGTGGCTTTTTAAGCCTGAGTTCTGTATTAGCCAGGGTTCTCTAGAGGAACAGAACTGCTAGAATGGACCTATATATTAAAAGGGGATTTATCAGAGTGGCTTAGAGACTGTGGCCTGGCTAGTCCCACAGTGGTTGTCTCTCTTCAGAAAGTCTAAGAATGTCATCATTGTTCAGTACACAAGACTGCATGTCTCAGCTCATCTCTGTGATGGAATCTCAGAGAAGTGGTTTCTAAATGCAGTGAAAAAAGGCTTCAGCAGCAAGCTTTAATGATCATTATAACTAAACCCGTGGTGCATTGTCTGGCTTGAGTCTGAAGTGTGAAATGTGATTTGGGTGAGAAGGAGAGCATGTGCGGGCAGAGGGAGCAACATGAGCTGAGTTTGGAGGGATGGTTTGGGCCAGTGTTCTGGAGGGACATGAGAAGGGGAGGGTGTTAATAGGCTTGGATTTGGCTCTGTGGATGATGGGAAGTGTTTCAGTGTTATAAGGGGATAAGACAAAGGAGCTGGCTTAAAAGCTTGGGATTAAAATTTCACACTTTTTATTTATTTATTGTGAGGGTGAGAGGACCAGAGTGAGAGAGAGAGGAGATATTATGGCACTTTTGTGGAGGGCAGAGAAGGGTGAACTCACTTTTGAATTTTAAACTGCTTATGGGAAATGTGAATTGTTCAATAAAAAGAGTAGCAAATTATTTAACAATAAATTATTTAATGATATCTCAGAGTGATTTAGATAATTTTCTCTCCACTCAGCAGATGAGAAAACTGATCCCTGGCACCAGAAAGGAAGTAGACTTTGTGCTTATAACTAGGGGAGAGAAGTGGGGACTCGAAACAAGACCTTCTGAGTCTTCCTTAGTGTTTGTGTATCTCTTTGTTATTTGAAATAAGAGCGCATAGCAGCATCAGGGCACATAAGCAGACACAGAACACTTCTGTGCTTGAACAGTTGTAGAACAAACTTGGCATCACTAATATCTGCTTTCATTAACTGCTCCTCCTTAGAGAATAGTGGCGTAGCTTCTACCACTTAGGTTAGGGTGTCAGTGACCCCTGTGGAGTAAGCGGATTCGCTGTGTAATCACTGTTACTAACTCAGGTGTTGTGTCTTTGCTCTCCCTAGAAACTGACTTACACAAGGGAAGCTGAGGGCAGGTATGTCTTTCCTCCAAATCCAATATGGCAGCATTAGACATGCCATGCAGACTTGTAGCACTTACCCTGGTATCCCTTTTCTATTTCCTTTCAGCTCCTGCAAGGATCAGGCCTGTGGGTAAGTTCAAAATGCCAGGCCCCTTGAGGCCATCTCTGTCCCCAGAACCACCAGGACCACTATGCTTATTCACTGACTGACCTTACCAGGGGACTGTCTTGCTCCTCTCTTGAATAATTCAAAGGATGTCTGCCTTACTGAGAATGATCTACTGTTGCTGAGGTTAAAGGTTAAACTGAGGTTTATCTTAGAGGGGGTCAGTTTGTTAAATGAGGGGTGATTGTTGGTATTGCTTTTTTTAACTTTATGATTATGCTCCTGAAACAGGAGTAGTACACTGACAGTATGCATCTTGGCCACTTGTTAGGCACAGGATGACTTCTGGCTTCTCTAATCAGTAGTAACATAAAGCAGATTGCAAAACATGAGAAATAGTGATGAAAGTTTGAATTTTATCCATCCTCAGAATATCAGTAGTATACATGGAATTATGAAATACTTGGGCAAATGGATGCATCTGGAGGATATCATCCTGAGTGAGGTAACCCAATCACAAAAGAAGTCACTTGATATGCACTTACTGATAAGTGGATATTAGCCCAGAAACCTAGAATACCCAAGATACAACTTCCAAAATACAAGAAAATCAAGAAGGAAGACTAACGCATGGATACTTCATTCCATCAGCCACCAAATGCAGACACTATTACATATGCCAGCAAGATTTTGCTGAAGGGACCCTGATATAGCTGTCTCCTGTGAGGCTTTGCCAGTGCCTGGCAAATACAGAAGTGGATGTTCACAGTCATCTATAGGATGGAACACAGGGCTCCCAATGGAGGTTCTAGAGAAAGTACGCAAGGAGCTGAAGAGGTCTGCAACCCTATAGGTGGAACAACAATATGAACTAACCAGTACCCCCAGAGCTTGTGTCTCTAGCTGCATATGTAGCAGAAGATGGCCTAGTCGGCCATCATTGGGAAGAGAGGCCCCTTGGTCTAGCAAATTTTATATGCCAGGGCCAAGAAGTGGGAGCGAGTGGGTAGGGGAGCAGGGCAGGCGATGGGTATAGAGGACTTTTGGGATAGCATTTGAAATGTAAATGAAGAAAATATCTAATAAAGAAAATCAACTAAGCCAGCCAGTATCCAGACATCTACCTTCCATGACAAAGTGAAGACGTAGTTGGAGCATCTGAATAGAACGAGAGTGGATAGAAGGACAGTGGAACTCTGTGGGTTTGGTCATTCGTACATCTACCTTCCATGACAAAGTGAAGACGTAGTTGGAGCGTCTGAATAGAACGTGAGTGGATAGAAAGACAGTGGAACTCTATGGGTTTGCTCATTCGTATGTCTCATGATGCCAGGGACACAGATTTGAGTAGGTGGCTGTTTGGATTACTTTCTTGACTTTATAATTATGGTCTTGAAACAAGAATTGTACATCCTCCATATATATTTTTACCTTACTTTTTTTTTTTTTAATTAAGAAACTCTTTAGCAATGTTCTCTGTTGGTCCTAATGAGAGAGCTGGAGAAATTATCTCCTCCCCATCCACCTACAATGTGCTGGGCCCAGAGTGCCTTACTCCTCAGCTTCTCTTCTTCTTTTAATTGCTTAATCCTCTCTCTCTCTCTCTCTCTCTCTCTCTCTCTAATTTTAAATTTTTAAAAAGATTTGTTTATGTATATGATATAGGTCTGTATGCGTATCTGCACATCAGAAGAGGAGATTGGGTCCCAGGAACTGCAGTTATAGACAATTTTGAGCTGTCATGTGGGTGCTGGGAATTGAACTCAGGACCTTGGAAGCGCAGTCAGTTCTTTTTTTTT
>LR754193.1:0-73775 GCA_902729485.2 Mus minutoides | reverse complement strand
TCCTGAGTTTGTCTGTAATAGTCAGAAGCTGGAAACAATCCAGATGTCCCATGACAGAAGAATGGATACAGAAAATGTGGTTCATTTACACAATGGAGTACTACTCTGCTAAGAGTGAGGACATCCTGGGTTTTTCAGGCAAATGGATGGAACTAGAAAATATGATCCTGAGTGAGGTAACTCAGACCCAAAAGAACAAGCATGATATGTACTCATTAATAAGTGGATGCTAGCAAAAACAAAAACAAAACAAAACAAAAACAAAAAACCAAAACCCACATACAGAATACCCAAGATACAGTCCATGCTCAAAAAGGTCAACAAGCTGAAGTGCCCAAGCAAGGATGCCTCAGTTTCACTTGGGCTGGAGAAGAAAGCAACCACAAGGGGGGAGGGAGGGAGGGACCTGAGAGGGAAAGTGGATGGGGGTAGGGGTGGGGGTGGGTGGGGGGTGGGGCTAAGGGGTAGGGGTAAGGGGGTAGGGGAACCTGATCTGATATTGGGTGAAGGAAAAGGACTGAAGCCCTGAGGGCAAGCAGAAAGAATGGAAGCAGGCAATTTCAGGAGGAAGGAGGTTGGGGGGACGCCCCCAGACTGCATCAGAGACCTGGGAGGTGAGAGACTCTCAGGACTCAAAGGGAGGGACATTTGATGAAATGCCCGACAGTAGGGAGAGGGAACTTATAGAGGCCACCTCCAGCAGGATGACAGGACATCAAATGAGGGAGACATCCCACAGTTTCATTCTTATTTTTAAGAAAGCATTGTTCCTTTTAAACTTGTGCACAAGTACATGCTTGTGTATACTGATCTGTATGATCAGTGTTTATATGCAGGTCTCATCAGGCACTCATTTTCTGGGTGGTAATTAATAAATTATAATAAATACTAAATAAAAATAAGGTTTCTGATATTCTGAGAAGAGGCATCGTTGAAACAAAAGAAGGAAAGGAATATGCAGGAGATGGGCAGAATGACTCCTGAAAGCTACAGGAGAAAATAGATAGTTTTATAAGCTAAGCGGTGGTGGAGCCAAGGTGGGCGGTGCACAGGTTTCACCCTGCACTTCAAGTACTGGGGAGAGGAAAATCCATGACCGGCTGCCTGGCCTGACCATTTTGAGCAATGCCAGGAAGGAAACCCTGCTTCCCACGAAAATATTGTTGAAGTTCTAAACAATGTTAGTGGTTACTAGTGAGACTTTATAATGTAGTTATACACTTCAAGTAATCATGCTGTTTTGTTAGACATATTTTTATGGGCAGATGTAGAAGTCAGAAAGTGGTAGTGGGTAGGGTCCTCAGAAGCTAGAGTTACTATGGTTGTCAACCATTTCATTTGTTGATGGGGACCAACTCAGCCCTTTTGGGGGGGAGTGTTGTTTGTTTTTTTGAGACAAGGTCTGTTTGTGTAGCTCTGGCTGTCCTGTCCTGGAACTCACTTTGTAGACCAGGTTGGACTTGTATAACTACCTTGTGTTAATATGAACACAGTATTAACAAAAATATCTGTGTCCACAATTCATAACAGAATACTTATGGTTTAACAGTTGGGCAGCAGCAGAACAGTGGTGGTGGTGCAGGCTTCAATCTCAGCATTCGGGAGGCAGAGGCTGGCCCATCGGTCTCTAGGAGTTCAAGGCTGGCCTGATCTACAGAGTGAGCTCCAGGATGGCTAGGTCTGTTACACAGAGGAAACCCTGTCTTGGAAACAAACAAACAAAACAAAACCAGAAACAAAATAAAACCAAACAAAAGTTGGGCAGTTGAATACCTCAGATATTCTCTGTAAATTAGGCTGCAGAACAACCAGAAGTTGTTTCCCTGTAGTATATACTATAAACAATTTTAAAGTATTCCATGCTTTTTAGGAAAACCAGCAGCACACACACAAAATATATACCATATTTTAGTCAATTACAATACAATGTAAGAGAAAACCAACATGCAAAACCTTGAGGGCTTCCTCTCTGCCAATAACTAGCATGCAGAGGAAGAAGTGGGAACATTTCCCCTTAAAATTCTCTTTAAGACAGACAGGCAACCAAGCACGGACCTTGGCTTGTCTCATCAAACGCAATCTACAGACCCAAGGCAACCCCCATCAGAATACCAACATCATTCTTTACAGGAAGAAAAAGCAGTCTCAAACCTTATTTTGGAGCAAAAACCAAAAGAAATGCAACACCAGAGTCTGCAGTTAAGGAAAGGTGGCTGTTGCCCTGGAAGCTGCCCTGTCACTCAGGTCTCCTGGTATCTTCTCTTTTTGATGGCCCTGATTGCGAGAGTACTGAACTGAGTAGAGTTCTGACCCCATATCTAGGATAAAGGGTTTCAAGATCAATGAAGGATGTCTGCCTGTTCTGTGTCATGCTGTTCATGGCCCTTGATTCAAGAGTCAAAGCTCATCCCACCTTCTTCCCCATGCCCTATCTTGCTTGCCATCAGGTTAAGAACTTTAATGAGTGCTTTGGTTGCAATTCTAGAATACCTTACGTTTCATTTCCAGTGCCCATCAAACTCACCATTATCAACCACTTCCTCTCCCTCTCTTTCTCCCCAATCCCTTCTCTCCCTCTCCTTGTTCCCCTCCCCTCTTTTCCCCCCCTCTCCCTCCCTCCCTCCGTCCCATTCTGCCCTGCTTTATTCCTTCCTCCCTCCCTCCAAGTCTTTCTGGAGAATGACTTGAAACCAATCTTACTCGGTGCCCCTGGCTCTGGGCCCGGCTCCCTAATACTTTCACTAATCTCTTGGAGACTCACTAACGAGTTTCCTATATTGGTGGTTAAGAACCGTTTCCCTATTTCTAAAACTCACTGCTTGACCCCCTTCCCTCATGCCCTCAGAAGATCATCTTGCCTTCTGATTTACTGAGAAGTAAAGGCCTTCTAGAGTCACTGTCAACTCAGGTCCAGAACCCTTCCTTTTTCCATTTCCATCTCCCCTGCTTCCTCTGCTCCTGCTACAGTTCTAATTTCATGGCAAACCCAGCTACTCCAGGACATTTCTCTACACAATGTACCTTCAGTTCTTGAAACTCTCAACTCCCTCGTCGCAAGTTCTTTTATTTTGGGAAGTTAATAAGGCACATAAATTAATGTGGTGGATAGAAAAACTTAACCCTTTGAACAGACGGTTGTTGATATAAAAATACACTTGCCTTATATTTTTCCCAATAAAAATGAAATTATGGGTAAACATTCCCTTTGAAACATACCCTCAGTCCCCCTTCATGGAAACAGTCATAACTTTTACATGGATTCTTGAAGGTGATTAAAAATACTCTTTTCTCCTTTTGGGGAGACTTTACATAGCCCAGACTGGCCTTGAACGCCTTATCCTCTTGCCTTAGCCTGCCAAGGGGCAGAGTCTATGAATGCAGAGCCTCTGTTTTGCTCCTTCCTGGATCCCTAGCAACTAAGATACCATTTAGCATATGGTAGATGATCCTGGTATATTTAAGTGGTAGAATACAGTTTTCTCTCTCTCTCTCTCTCTCTCTCTCTCTCTCTCTCTCTCTCTCTCTCTGTGTGTGTGTGTGTGTTGCTATGTATGCCATGCATGTACATGTGCACACTCATGTGCACACATCGAAGACTAAAACTTGGTGTCTTCGCCTATCATTCTCAGCTTTAGTATGCTGAGACAGGAGTCTCTACTAAACTGAAGATTCACCATTTCTCTAAGACAGCTGACCAGTGAGCTCTTAGACCGTGAGCTTTTGGGATCTGCCTGTTTCTGCTCCCCATTGCTGGAGTTATAGATTTACATAGCCATGCTTGGCCCTCCTCCTCCTCCTCCTCTTTCTCCTTCTCTTCCTCCTCTTTCCCTCCCCTCCCCCTCCCCATTCTCCTTCTTTTTCAACTCAGGTTCTCATGCTTAGAGATCAAGCACTCAAAAAAAACCCTCTTTATTTTATGCATGTGGGTGCCTGAATGTGTATCTGAGCATTGCCTGCATGCCTGGTACCAAAGGAGGCAGGAAGAAGCTACTACATCTCCTAGAACTAGAGTTACAGATGGTTGTGAGACATTCAGTGTTCATAACCACTGAGCCATTTCTCCAGTCCCTAGAGTCAGCACTCTTAAGAATTATACATAATACATTTTAAATGTTTTGTAATAATTAACTAAATGAATATTTTGTGAGTCAGGTTTTTTTTTTTTCTTTTTCCTTTTTTGTCACTTCTGTACTTGTCAAGATATAGTTAATTAATTAGTTAATTTTTGTAAGTCTTCATGCTTCTTATCAAATATTTCTTTGGATCACCTTCATGCAAGTCTGTGCCCAGGTCCAAGATTTCCCCAGGAGTGGTTACTCTTGTTAGAACAGCTGCATCACAGGGAGTGGCTTCTGGTTTGACCTACACTGAGCCAACTTGCTCTCAGAGTGTCCTGTTTAAAATAGGGTCACGAGCTCCTCTCCGTTTCTTGCTCTGGAAGCTCTGAGCTTCTAGTCAGTTTCAGTCTGACTTTTAGAGACTCGGGCTTTCACTATGTACAGTCCTGATGTCTTTCTACCTAAGGCTTTGAGAGAGAACCTTTAATGCTTGCACTGTATTGACCAACTAGTTTCCCCTTTAAAGATAATGCAAACACACTCAGCTTGAAAATGATCAGTTTAAGGCTATTTTTATTTATTTATATTTATTTATTTTTGTGGCAATAATGGGGGTTGAACTCTAGGCTTTTGCCATGCTGAGCAGGTATTCCTGACTAAAAGACAATAAAGCTACCTAAACAAACTCTGACTTCTAAGATATTGTACCTATGGAACCTTTGGCAAAGGGTTTTGTCCTATAATTATTTGGATATGATGATTATTTCATTAAAAACTTAAAAACCTCTAAGAGAATAAATTGTCTCTTAATTTTATATAGCTACGGCATTTAGAATTAATGGTGTATTTATATTACAAAATTGCAAATATTTATTTATTATTTTGGCTGAAGACTGAACATGAGAATCTTGTATTTTCCGAGCTAGCTGTCCTTAATCTGTGGACCACAACCCCTTGAGGGAATTGAATGACCTTCTCACAGGGGCCATCTAAGACCATTGGACAATACAGATATCTACATTGCAATTCACAACAATAGCAAAGTTACAGTTCTGAAGTAGCAATGGAAATAATTTTGTCTCTGAAATGCTGACAACCTTGTGAGGGGGCAGAAGAGGTGGCTAAAAGTTGCTGAGGTACTGAAAGCCTTCTATTTCCTGACCTACCTGTGTTCTGTTGCATAAAATGTATCTGACCATGTATTTATGTTGCAGTTGCACATTCATTCTAAACTTAACAATGAAGTCGAGAGTGGAGTATTAGATATCAGAAATGGAAAGTTCTAGAATTCTCAGAAGTCAGGCATGGTGACACATACCTGTAATCCCAGAATACTGGGAGATAGCATCAGGAGGTCAAGGTCATTCTTATCTACCTGGTGAGTTGCAGCTTAAAGCACATGAGACCTTTTCTCAAAGCAACACCAGTGACAAGAGGTATTAGATATTCTGTTTATAAACCAGAAAGAAACAGCTATTCTTCCATAAGTCTTGTAGGACTTTAAACTGGTATAATAACACCTTCACAAACAAATAAGCAAGACTTATTTATTGTTATTTTGTGTATTTGAATGTTTTTGCCTGCATGTATGTCTGTGTACCACATGTATGTCTTGTGCTTGTGGATTCCAAAAGAGGCCAAAGGATTTTCTGAAACTTGAATTATGGATGGTTGTGAGCTATGTGGATGCTGGGAACCAGGAAGAGCAACAAGTGCTCCTAATTGTGAGCCAACACTCCGGCCTCTCTAATTTATAAGGGAAATTGGCAAACTCACTAGAACGATAGATCAGTGTACTATTTACTTTTTGATCTGAAGTCCTGGTACTTTTGATCTGAAGTGGAACCGTATTCTATCTGTATAGGTATTTTGACTGTGTATATGTCCGTGCAACTACATGAGTGAGGTGCCCACAGAGGCCAGAAGAGGGCATCAGATCCCCTGGAACTGGTGCTATAGACAGTTGTGAGCCACCATGTGGGTGCTGGGGATTGAACCCAGGTCCTTTGGCAGAGCAATCTGCGTTCTCAACCTCTGAGTCACCTCTCCAGCTGGACAGTATTCTAACCTGCCTGCTTGTAAAGGGTCACATCTGAGGTAACCATGGTGGTTAAGAGCAGGCTATTGGGGCTGGAGAGATGGCTCAGTGTTTAGGAGCACTGGTGGCCCTTCCACAGTATCCACTTTCAACCATCAGCACCCACATAGCAGCTTAAGGCTATCTGTGAGTCCAGTGCCAGGGGATGTGACACCCTTACACAGACATGTGTGCAGGCAAAATACTAATGCATAGGACATAAAAATAATTATTAAAAAGAGAAAGAAAAAGAAACAAAGAGCAGGCTATCAGAAGCAGCTTGTTCCCCAGCAAGAACGTCAGTGCCAGTGCAGCTGCACAACGCAGCATGGGGCACGTAGTTAGAAGCATGGAGACCCTCACCAGGAGAAGTGTGCAGATATATCCTAGGGCAAGAAAAGGGAGAATAGTGAAACAAATGAATAGTATGGCATTATTATTAGAAAAGATAAAAACAAGACTTACACTGCATCATTTTTTTAAGCCTGAGAGAATGTTTATTTGTTATTTTTTTTGTTTGTTTTTTACAATGGGAACAGGACCCAAGACCTCATGAATGCTGAGTAATCACTCTTCCATTTTATTTACATCCTGCCCATCCCCGCTATTTATTTATTTATTTATTTATTTATTTATTTATTTATTTATTTATTTATTATTTTATTTATTTATTTATTCATTTGAGGCTGACAAGTTGCCTTGAATTTGTTACTTAGCTCAGGCTGGCTCAAACGCCACAATCCTTCTGCCTTAGTCCTACCGTACATCCCCCGAGAAGCCTGGACCATCCTGGACAGTCTGACAAATACTAAAACATCTAACAATGATGCTTTTTGTAGGAAATAGAAGCTGACCAACCATTGCTGTTTGCCGGGATAGCCCTATTTTTAAGACTAAAATCCCGGTCTTTCTGGTAAACCACAGACAGTGGCAGTCCTGGGAGGAAGTCAGGCAAGGGTGAGACAGACAGCTCTCAGCTGTGTATGTTTTATTTTCTTTGAGACAGAATCTTTTTATGTTGCCCAGAGTGAGTACTAACCCCTGGGCTTAAGCAATTCTCTCACCTCAGCCTCCCAAGGAGCAGAGATTACAGTTGACCACTACTTCACCTGGCCAATGAAATCCAGTTCTTCTTTTTCTTACTTCCAGTCTATCCTGTCTCTCCTTTAATAGATAGCCATTAAAATAATTTTGTGGTTTATCCTTCCACAGTTTATTGCATTACCATAAGCAGATTAAACACTCACACCCACACACACCCTTTCTCTGAAAAAAACCAAAGCATACTATAATTTGTTCACTTTGGGCATATATATTTAAATGCATATTTATGCACACTGAAAATTAAACACATTCAAATGAATATAAATGTAAATATATAATTTTCTGCATTTGCCTATTTTTTTTTCCTTTAAACTTAGAGGTTTGGGGTGGAAAGCTGGTGTAGTACTTGCCTGCATGTGTGAGGCTTTAGGTTTGATCCCAGCATTATTGTAAAATAAAATAAAAATAAGTATTTATAAAATCAGCACTGTATCCTGAAAATCAACCCATGCAAATGGCATAGTGTGAAAAGATATTATGCGTACAATACAATACAATATAATACAATACAGAACAATAGTTTCTTGATGGAGAATAATACTTTTCATGTAATTTTATTTATAAACCATGCATTGATGCACATAAAAAATAGTGAAGTTTATTAACGTAATTTCTTTTCTTCTATAATTCTGTTTATCTGTCAGGGCTCTCTATGGATTTACTTTGTCCTGCAGATTGCAACGTTGTTCTTTCCTTTGCTGAGTGTCTGCCTTAGCTTTTGTCTTGCCTGGGAGTTCCCGTTGAGCTGTAATTGGGCATGCTCCTTTCTCAAGGCTTCTCACTTAGGAGCGGCCATGAATGGCCTCGCTCAGTGCGTGCCCACACCTTTGCAGGGCATCAGGTACCTAGTGGAGCTGCTGTGTCCAGTATCCTTGTACCCACCTCCATCACTTCTTTGCAGGTTGAAAGCTTTTGGGGGAAATTTAAAAGGCTTAAAAGAACTTTTCTGTCTCTCCTTCCCCACAGCCCATTTTTTTTGAGATAGGATCTCATGCAGTCCAGACTGATCTTGAACTCATTTGTAGCCTGGGACAATTGCTTCCCTTACTTCCCCAGTGCTGAGATTACAGGCCTGGGCCACCACACCTGATTTTATACTATACTGGGGATCAGATCCAAGGCATGGTGGGTAATCACTTATGTTTTTTGTTTGTTTGTTTGTTTTTTCTTTTAAGTTTTTCCAGACAGGGTTTCTCTGTATAGCCTTGGCTATCCTGGAGCTCCCTCTGTAGACCAGCCTGGCCTCCAATTCACAAAGATCACCTACTTCTAGCTGGGCGTGGTGGCACACGCCTTTAATCCCAGCACTCAGGAGGCAGAGGCAGGCGGATTTCTGAGTTCGAGGCCAGCCTGGTCTACAAAGTGAGTTCCAGGACAGCCAGGGCTACACAGAGAAACCCTGTCTCGAAAAACAAAAAACAAAATATAAAACAAACAAACAAAAAAGATCACCTACTTCTGCCTCCCATGTGCTGGGATTAAAGGCTTGTACCACCACTGTCTGTCTGCTCTTATAGTTTGGTTTTTTGTTTGTTTTTGTTTTGTTTTGTGTTTTGTTTTGTTTTTTTTGTTGTTGTTGTTGTTGTTTTTCGAGACAGGGTTTTTCTCTATAGCCCTGGCTGTCCTGGAACTCACTTTGTAGATCAGGCTGGCCTCCAACTCAAGAGATCTGACTGCCTCCGCCTCTCTAGTGCTGGGATTTAAAGGTGTATGCTACCACCCCTGGCACACTTAGGGGTTTTTAATAACTTAAAAATGTTAAAATGTAGAGCATCACAGGGAGTTTTACTTTCTCATCAGACTTTGAACAGTTTCTTTTCCATTAAAGAGAATTTGATCATAAGGTGGTGTAGATCCCTTAACCACCTGGGCCATTTAGCCAGCCCTTATATTTAGTTTTACTTTAAAAAAAAAAAAAATTAACCCATTCATCACACTAAGCAAGTCTCACACATTCAACAGTCACATAGGATCCATGGCTACCGTTTTAGATGGGGTATTCTGAAGAGCATTTCCATCTGTACACAACATCCTGGAAACCCATAAACGTTTGAATCTCCAATGGAGGCCATCAAGTCCCTCATGATGCTCTTGAGGAAACATGACGGTGTTTGAGAGTTACCATAGTGATGAAGATCCGCACCTTTCTGTATAAAACAGAAATACTATACCAGCTCCTGATTTGTCCTCTAACACACATCACGTTCTCTCCCATTGTCAATACCGTGCGTGCTACAGGTATTATTTGAAGTTTTGTGAGTTCAGGATCATAGAACCAGGGTATTTTGGGGCTCAGATCTAAGCAAGTCTGAGTGCAAAACTGTGTGCTCAGGCACCCTCACACGTGTGCTCAGGCACCCTTGCACGTGTGCTTTCCTTACTAGTCTTGAGATGGCACGCATTATAGAAAAAGGGATTACGCATGCAAACAGAAAATGGAAATGTTTTCAGGTAAAATACCCTGAGATGAGATAGCTAAAGTCTGGCTTTCTAGCTAGGGGTCTGTGGTGGCTTAGCCTTGCATATTGAATCCAGGAGCACACATTAAACATGTTTCCTACCACTAAGCTATGCTTCCAGCTTCCAATCTTGCTTTTGCTATAAAGGGAGGATGCAGTTAAGTTTTTCCAAAGGAAGGAGCTGAAGATGCTCCTGCCCAGACCACCAGTAAATGCCATGTCAACGTGACTATGTGACAGAATAGCCATTCTTGTGCTCTCAGGTGAGACAGGGCCTGTGCCACATTCAAACTTGGTGATCTTGAATACATTTCTCTAAATGGAATACATTATGTGTCAATTGGGAATAAAAGTCGTGGTTACGAGGGCTGGAGGATGTCTCTGTCTAGAAAATACTTGTTGCTCAAGCAGGAGGAACCTGGTTCAGGTTCCCCGATCATGGTGTTCCAATAACTCCAGCATTGGGAAACAGAGACAAGAGAATGAAAAACACAACCAAGAGGAGAGAAATAGAAGAAGATGCCAGACATCTTCTGGCCTCTGTACATGCATGCATACAACTCAGCCCTACCACACTGGATAGTTGAGATAATTAAAAGGAAAAAAAAATTATAGATTTTTCCCTCTGAATATTTTATTGCTACTTAACAATGCATTGTTTCTTTAAGGTCAAGATAGGATTACAAATAGATGGACATAGTCAGAAGACATCTGTGGCCCAGAATGAAACCCATTGTCCTTAGACCAGTTGAGAACCCATGGCTTGGTAATCCCACACAGGGTAACTCTATAGTCAAATATCAGAGGTACAATCCCTAGAAGCTGGGCCTGCAAGCTGACTAGAACATAGGTTCTCAGCCATGACCGTGTCTGAGGAGTCACCTGAAGGGACTGTAACTTGTCCCCAGATGGACTAACCAGGACCTCTGGACAGAGGCTCAAATAGCAACGTCTGTTCACAAAGACAGCAAGTGATTTGCTTTTCTTTCTTTCTTTCTTTCTTTCTTTCTTTCTTTCTTTCTTTCTTTCTTTCTTTCTTTCTTTTTTAAAGATTTATTTATTTATTATATGTAAGTACACTGTAGCTGTCTTCAGACACTCCAGAAGAGGGCATCAGATTTCGTTACAGATGGTTGTGAGCCACCATGTGGTTGCTGGGATTTGAACTCGGGACCTTCGGAAGAGCAGTCGGCGCTCTTAACCACTGAGCCATCTCGCCAGCCCACGCAAGTGATTTTCATTAGTGTAGAGCAACTTAACCTGATGGTAGTTGAAGCCCCCTTTAGTCTTGGAACCCTCAGGCACAAATCTTTGGACCTCTGGTCTCTGACTTCATGCTGCTGTCTCCTGCTTCTCCTTACAACGGGGTGGCTTCCACCCACATCTGTCCCACGTCTAGTTGCCTCTGTCAGTGCCATGTTTTTCTGTATGTATACTCTCCTCTCTGGCATTCTCTTCTCTTAGAGAATAAATGTGTACAAGTCACTCGCACCCCAACAACCACTGCTCCATAACCTCAAACCAACCAAACCAAACCAAACCAAACCAAACCAAACCGGAAGCACCTTTGTGGATGTGTGCCCCTACCTTGAGCTCTGTCGGCAAAGTGGCAGTGCATGCGGCACTTGTCAGGTCCTATGCTCGTTGTTTGGCTTTGAGGATGCCACCTCCATTCCTTGGCTTTCACATTTGTACCTGAGCTCTAACCCATTGCGCTCTGTCATTGCCTCAAGCTTGCGGCTTTTTCTACCTGACAAGACACAACTGTCATTTCTTCCCTCCCTCCCTCCCTCCCTCCCTCCCTCCCTCCCTCCCTCCCTCTTCTCTGCTGCCATCCCTCCTCCTCCTTAGCATTGCTGTGAGATAGAACCATAATATCTACACTCATTCCATGTTACAGGGACAACTCGGTGGCGCTTAGTATGGCTACAATATTGTGCCCTCCCTGACACTGTCTATTTCCTGAACATTCCTGTCCATACAAGCAGAAATTCATAGCAGTCATTTTCTGTTCTTCCTTCCTTAACTGTCCCTGGCAACCATTAGTCTCCATGGCCAAGGGCCTTTCCTCCGATTGATGACCAACTAGGCCATCCTCTGCTACATATGCAGCTAGAGCCATGAGTCCCACCATGTGTTTTCTTTGGTTGGTGATTTAGTCCCAGGGAGCTCTGGGGGTACTGGCTACTTCATATTGTTGTTCCTTCTCTGGGGCTTCAGACCCCTTCAGCTCCTTGGGTTCTTTCTGTAGCTCCTTCATTGGGGACCCTGTGCTCCGTCCAATGGATGGCTGTGAGATCCACTTCTGTATTTGTCAGGCACTGGCAGAGGCTCTCAGGAGACAGCTATATCAGGCTCCTGTTAGTAAGCTCTTGTTGGCATCCACAATAGTGTCTGGTTTGGTGGTTGCGTATGGGATGGATCCCCAGGTGGGACACTCTCTGAATAGTCATTCCTTCAGTCTCTGCTTCACACTTTGTCTCTGTAACTCCTTCCATGGGTTTGTTGTTCCCCCTTCTAAGAAGGATCAAAGTATCCACACTTTGGTCTTCCTTCTTCTTGAGTTTTGTGTGTTTTGCAAATTGTATCTTGGGTATTCTGAGCCTCTGGGCTAATATCCACTTATCATTGAGTGCAAATCATGTATGTTCTTTTGTGATTGGTCTCACTCAGGATGACAGGATGACAGGATCCATCCATTTGTCTAAGAATTTCATAAATTCATTGTTTTTAATAGCTGAGTAGTACTCCATTGTGTAAATGTTCCACATTTTCTGTATGCATTCCTCTGCTGAAGTACATTTGGGTTCTTTCCAGCTTCTGCCTATTATAAATAAGGCTGCTATGAACATAGTTGAGCATGTGTCCTTATTACAAGTTGGTGCATCTTCTGGGGATATGCTCAGGAGAGGAATTTCTGGATCCTCCGGTAGTACTATGTCCAATTTTCTGAGGAACCCCAAAACTGATTTCCAGAGTGGTTGTACCAGCTTGCAATCCCACCAGCAATGGAGGAGTGTTCCTCTTTCTCCATATTCTCACCAGCATCTGCTGTCACCTGAGTTTTTGATCTTTGCCATTCTGACTGGTGTGAGCTGCAATCTCAAGGTTGTTTTGATTTGCATTTCTCTGATGACTAAGGATGTTGAACATTTTTTTAGGTGTGTCTCAGCCATTTGGTATTCCTCAGTTGATAATTCTTTGTTTAGCTCTGTACCCCATTTTTTTAAGATTTATTTTATTTATTATATGTAAGTACACTGTAGCTGTCTTCAGACACTCCAGAAGAGGGCACCAGATCTCGTTACGGATGGTTGTGAGCCACCATGTGGATGCTGGGATTTGAACTTATCACCTTCGGAAGAGCAGTCGGGTGCTCTTACCCTCTGAGCCATCTCACCAGCCCTCTGTACCCCATTTTTAATAGGGTTATTTGGTTCTCTGGAGTCTAACTTCTTGAGTTCTTTGTATATATTGGATATTAGCCCTCTATCAGATATAGGATTGGTAAAGAACTTTCCCCAATCTGTTGGTTGCCTTTTTGTCTTATTGATAGTGTCATTTGCCTTACAGAAGCTTTGCAATTTTATGAGGTCCCATTTGTCGATTCTTGATCTTACAGTACAAGCCATTGGCGTTCTGTTCAGGAATTTTCCCCCTATACCCATATCTTCGAGGCTCTTCCCCACTTTCTCCTCTATAAGTTTCAGTGTTTCCGGTTTTATGTTGAGGTCCCTGATCCACTCAGACTTGAGCTTTGTACAAGGAAATAAGAATGGATTGGTTCACATTCTTCTACATGCTAACCGCCAGTTGAGCCAGCAACTGTTGAAAATGCTGTCTTTTTTTCCACTGGATGGTTTTAGCTCCTTTGTCAAAGATCAAGTGGGTGCATTTTTGAGTCTTCAATTCTATTCCACTGATCTACTTGTCTGTTACTGTACCAGCACCCTGCAGTTTTTATCACAGTTACTCTGTAGTACAGCTTGAAGGTCAGCTTGGCTACTGGTTTGCTGTATATTGCTTTTATTGTGATTAGGTATGGGCCTTGAATTCCTGATCTTTCCAAGACTTTTATCATGAAGGGATGTTGGATTTTGTCAAATGCTTTCTCAGCATCTAATGAGATGATCTTGTGGTTTTTTTCCTTTGAGTTTGTTTATATAGTGGATTATGTTGATGGATATTAAACCATTCCACATATATTAAAACCATTCCTGCAACCCTGGGAGGAAGCCTACTTGATCACGATGGATGATTGTTTTGATGTGCTCTTCGATTCTGTTTGCAGGAATTGAGTATTTTTGCATTGATATTCATAAGCAAAGTTGGTCTGAAGTTCCCTTTCTTTGTTGGGTCTTTGTGTGGTTTAAGTATCAGAATAATTGTGGCTTTCATAGAACGAATTGGTTAGTGAACCTTCTGTTTCTATTTTGTGGAATAGTTTGAGGAGTATTGGTATTAGGTCTTCCTTGAAGATCTGATAGAACTCTGCACTAACCCTATCTGGTCCTGGGCTTTTGTTTTTTTTTTGGGGGGGGGAATACTATTAATGACTGCTTCTATTTCTTTAGGGGATATGGAACTGTTCAGATCGTTAATCTGATCCTGATTTAACTTTGGAACCTGGTATCTGCCTAGAAAATTGTCCATTTCATCCAGGTTTTCCAGTTTTGTTGAGCATAGGCTTTTGTAGTAGGCTCTGATGTTCTTTTGGATTTCCTCAGATTCTGTTGTTATGTCTTCCTTTTTATTTCTGATTTTGTTAATTAGGATACTGTCCCTGTGCCCTCTTGTTAGTCTGGCTAAGGGTTTATCTATTTTGTTGATTTTCTCAGAGAACCAGCTCCTGGTTTGGTTGATTCTTTGTATAGTTCCTTTTGTTTCCACTTGGTTGATTTCAGCCCTGAGTTTGATGATTTCCTGCCGTCTACTCCTCTTGGGTGAATTTGCTTCCTTTAGTTCTAGAGCTTTTAGGTGTACTGTCAAGCTGCTAGTGTATGCTCTCTCCAGTTTCTTTTTGGAGACACTCAGAGTTGAGTTTTCCTCTTAGGACTGCTTTCATCGTGTCCCAGCAGTTTTGGTATGTTGTGGCTACATTTTCATTAAACTCTAAAAAGTCTTTAATTTCTTTCTTTATTTCTTCTTTGACCAAGTTATCATTGAGTAGAGTGTTGTTCAGCTTCCAAGTGTATGTGGGCTTTCTATTATTTATGTTGTTATTGACAATCAGCCTTAGACTGTGGTGATCTGATAGGATGCATGGGATAATTTCAATATTTTGTATCTGTTGAGGCCTGTTTTGTGACCTATTAGATGGTCAGTTTTGGAGAAGGTACCATGAGGTGCTCAGAAGAAGGCATATCGTTTTGTTTTAGGATAAAATGTTCTATAGATATCTTTTAAAACCATTTGTTTCATAAGTTCTGTTAGTTTTACTGTGTCTCTGTTTAGTTTCTGTTTCCAGGATCTGTTCATTGATGAGAATGGGTTGTTGAAGTCTCCCACTATTATTGTGTGCTGTGCAATGTATGCTTTGAGCTTTACTAAAGTTTCTTTAATGAGTGTGGATGCCCTTGCATTTGGAGCATAGATGTTCAGAACTGAGAGTTCATCTTGGTAGATTTTTACCTTTGATCTGTATGAAGTGCCCCTCCTTGTCTTTTTTGATAACTTTAGGTTGAAAGTCGATTTTATTCGATATTAGAAGAATGGCTACTTCAGCTTGTTTCTTGGGACCATTTGCTTGGAAAATTATTTTCCAGCCTTTTACTCTGAGGTAGTGTCTGTCTTTGTCCCTGAGGTAGGATTCCTGTATGCAGCAAAATGTTGGGCCCTGTTTCCGTAGTCAGTCTGTTAGTCTATGTCTTTTTATTGGGGAATTGAGTCCATTGATATTAAGAGATATTAAGGAAAAGTAATTGCTGCTTCCTGTTATTTTTGTTGTTAGAGTTGGGATTCTGTTCATGTGGCTATCTTCTTTTAGGTTTGTTGAAAGATTACTTTCTTGCTTTTTCTAGGGCATAGTTTCCTTCCTTTTTTTAATGGTTTTTTTTTTTTTTTTTTTTTTTTTGAGACAGGGTTTCTCTGTATAGCCTTGGCTGTCCTGGAATTCACTCTGTAGACCAGGCTGGCCTCGAACTCAGAAATCCGCCTGCCTCTGCCTCCCTAATGCTGGGATTAAAGGCGTGTGCCACCACGCCCGGCTATAGTTTCCCTCCTTGTGTTGGAGTTTTCCCTTTATTATGCTTTGAAGGGCTGGATTTGTAGAAAGATATTGTCTAAGTTTGGTTTTGCCATGGAATACTTTGGTTTCTCCATCTGTGGTAATTGAGAGTTTTGCTGGGTATAGTAGCCTGGGCTGGCATTTGTATTATTTTAGGGTCTGTATAACATCTGTCCAGGATCTTCTGGCTTTCATAGTCTCTGGTGAGAAGTCTGGTGTAATTCTAATAGGTTTGCCTTTATTTGTTACTTGACCTTTTTTCTTTACTGCTTCTAATATTTTATCTTTGTTTTGTGCATTTGGTGTTTTGATTTTTATGTGACAGGAGAATTTTTTTTTTCGTCCAAACTATTTGGAGTTCTGTAGGCTTCTTGTATATTCCTCCTCCTCCTCCTCCTCCTCCTCCTCCTCCTCCTCCTCCTCCTCCTCCTCCTTCTGGTTTTTTTCGAGACAGGGTTTCTCTGTGCAGCCCTGGCTTTCCTGGAACTCACTCTGTAGACCAGGCTGGCCTCGAACTCAGAAATCCGCCTGCTTCTGCCTCCCAAGTGCTGGAATTGAAGGCATGTGCCACCACACCTGGCTGGGCATCTTTCTTTAGTTTAGGGAAGTTTTCTTCTATAATTTTGTTGAAGATATTTACTAGCCTTTTAAGTGGAAATCTTCCTTCTCATCTATACTTATTATCCTTAGGTTTGGTTTTCTCATTGTGTCCTGGATACTTGGATGGTTTGTGTTAGGATGTTTCTGCATTTTTTTTGACTGTTGTGTCAATGTTTTCTATGGAATCTTCTGCACTTGAGATTCTCTCTTCCATCTCTTTTATTCTGTTGCTGATGCTCGCATCTATGACTCCTGATTTCTTTCCTAGGATTTCTATATGCAGAGTTGTCTCCCTTTGTGGTTTCTTTATTGTTTCTACTTCCATTTTTAGATCCTGGATGGTTTTGTTCAATTCCTTCACCTGTTTGGTTGTGTTTTCCTGTAATTCTTTAAGGGATTTTTGTGTTTCCTCTTTAAGGACTTCTACCTGTTTAGTTATGTTCTCCTGTATTTCTTTAAGGGAGTTATCAATGTCCTTCTGAAAAATCCTCTTCCAGCATCACGAGATATGATTTTAAATCCAAATCCTGCTTTTCCAGTGTGTCATGGGTATCCAGGACTTGCTGTGGTGGGAGTACTGGGTTCTGATGATGCCAGGTAGTCTTGGTGTCTGTTGGTAAGATTCTTGCATTTGCCGTTGGCCATTTGGTAATCTCTGGTGTTAGATGTTCCTGCTGTCTCTGGCTTGAGTTTGTTCCTCCTGTGGGTCTGTAAGCCTATGTCAGCACTCAGGGGTCACCAGCTCTCTCCTGGCAAGACCAGTGCACAGAGGGGTGCCGAACAGCCCCACCTCCTGGGTGCAGATGTAAGCCTGTAGGATCCTGTCCCAGCTGCTTCTGCAGCCTGTGCGCTCCTCGGAGGTATCTTATTGATGCTTTGATTTGAGGTTTTCAAAGGATTCTGGGCATCTTCTCGTGAGTATGCTGGCCACTTGTTTATCTTCTTTGAGAAAATGTTTATCATCTGGTGTGTGTGTGTGTGTGTGTGTGTGTGTATCTGTGTGTTGCTAGGGTTCATACCCAAGGTTTTGGCAACATAGGCAACTGCTCTATCTCTGATCCTTCTACCTTTTCCTTTTTCTTTCTTTCTTTTTTTTTTTCTTTTTGGCAGAGGGTTACATGTAGTCCAGGCTGGCCTTGAACTCACGATCCTTCTGTTTCAACTTCCCAATGCTAGGTTAGGCTTAAAGTTTTATGTATTCATGCTCAGCCCTTTAAAATATATATTTTCAGCTAATGTTTTCTATATATATTTTTAAAGATTTATTATTTATTTTATTTATATGAGTACACTGTAGCTGTCCTCAGACACACCAGAAGAGGTTGTCAGATCTCATTATGGATGGTTGTGAGCCACCATGTGTTTGCTGGGAATTGAACTCAGGACCTCTGGAAGAGCAGTCAGTACTCTTAATTACTGAGCCATCTCTCCAGCCCCGTTTTCTATATTTTAAAGAAATACATGATTATTAAAATGAGAGATAATATAAAGTTATAAATAGAGTATTAAATCCTCATGGTTTTCATGAGAGCACTGTCTTCGGTGACTTTTCTTTTCATGAGTTGGTTTTTCTTGATGCTTCTGTGGTACTGGATTTTATTCCTGCCTTTGGAATGATGGAGCTCAGGAGCTGGAGTGATTAAGAACATTGGCTGCTCTTCCGGAGGATCGGGTTTCAATTCCCAGCACCCACAAGGCAGCTCACAACCATCTGTAACTCCTGTTCCAGGGGATCTGACATTCTCACACAGACATACATGCAGTCAAGTCACCAATGTACATAAAATAAAAATAGATAAATTATTGGAATGATGGAGGTCTCCTTCCACACTGAGGATCCAGCCCTTTTCTTATGTCCACGCTCCTCACAGCTCTGATACTTTGCAGCTTCCATGACAGCTGCAGTACCCACTTCCTTCTGAGTGTACAGGAGTGAGTCCACCCTATCAGATTGGAAGAACAGAAAAACCTCAAACACAAGATGGACCTAAATTATTACCTCCCCAAACGTACTCTTTCTCCCAATTTTCTTTTCTTTCTTTGTTGCCCCCTCTTTTTAAAGCATTTATTTATATATACATATATATTCATCACATGACAAGTGCTTGGCAAATGTGCATGTAGACTGAATACCACACTCCCTTCTCGGGGCCAAATGTTCATTATCCATAGTTCAAGAACCACAACAGTCCCTGAAGAAGGTAGTTGATGTTTTTATGTAAAAGTCCTCTGCTGCCAGAAAACAATGCATTTGTCTATTCTTGTGAGAACAACCCCTAAGGCTTTTGATACAGACAGGAGTACCAAGGAGTTCACTGAGACTTGACTTTTCATAACCAGGTGGTAGATACTGCACCACCTCTCTTGAGGACAGGGGACAGATTTTTTTTCTTTACCATTAATGATCATGTATCTATTTAGAAAATAGCAGTCAAAATTCACATTATATGTCTTTAAAGAATATTTTGTGTTAATATTCAAATGATGACATTTAATTAATAACTATACATAAGTTGTTTTAAAAACTTTAAATCACAATTTTTCCATAGATTATTGTTCCTAGGGAATATGCAATGAATTTCTGTTATTTGAGCCCTATGTTTGGCTAAAACCCATCCCCACACCACAATGCATTTATTTTGTAAGCGAGTTACTACATCTTATTTGAGTTTAATGTCATTGTCTCTTGTTTGTGACTTACCCTTCTCCATGATACTGATACTTAATGGATAAAGGTATTTGGAAAGAGATTTCATGCTCCTCTGTGGAAATGCCACAGTTGAAAAATGAGCCCAAACTAAAGACAAGAACAAGCTTAAAGGGCCATTCCTCCTATTGCCCAGCAAGTACTGTGTTTATGGCTCCTTCAGAACTCTGGAAACGGGGCACAGGAAACCAAGCTGCCTTGTTGGCTCTCAATGGTCGTGTGAGGGTTAAGGAGATAAGAGCCTGTTGAGCTTCCCCCTGCAAGTAGACTGGAGTTTTCTTACCTTTCCTGGAAAATGAAGAACATATTAGTAAGCCAGATGCTTCATATCAGACATGGCGACTTTATCACCTGATAAAGATCAGAGGCCACAAATTAGGAGCAGTGTCTTCACGGTGGACCTGAATCAATGGTATGAGCTTTTATACTTGTTTCCATCTCTCTCCACAGGTGAGAAAAATGCCTAATATTCACCTGCTAAATGAGTCCATCTACAGGGATCCATTTGGAGAGAGGAAGAATGAAATACACAAGAGAAAAACAGGGAGAAAACAAAAGAATAAAAATAATTCTACTGAAGTCAGGTATTATGGTCCAGGCCTTTAATCTCAGCACTCTTGAGGCTGAGGCAGTGTGTCTCTGAGTTAAAAGCCAGCCTGGTGTACATCATGAGTTCTCTGACAGTCCTAACTATATAGTCAGCCCCTGTCTTCAACACAAAACAAAAGAAATCCACAAACTTAAGAAAAATTGGAAGCCGGGCGTGGTGGCGCACGCCTTTAGTCCCAGCACTTGGGAGGCAGAGGCAGGCGGATTTCTGAGTTCGAGGCCAGCCTGGTCTACAGAGTGAGTTCCAGGACAGCCAGGGCTATACAGAGAAAAAAACCAAAAAGAAAAAAAAAGAAAAATTGGAAAAAAAAAAAGATGTCTATATTACATCACTAAATTCACCCTACTATACTCAAAACACAGACACACAAAAATTCTACAGAGAAATGAAGAATGAGAGAGAATGGGGAATTAGAAAGAGAAACACAGAAAGTCTCTCTCTCTCCCTCCCCTCTCTCTGGGTGTATATATGTGTGATATAGTGAGACAGAGACACAAAGAGAATCAGACAGAGAGACATACAGAGAGAGACAGGGAGACACACACACACACACACACACACACACACACACACACAGAGAGAGAGAGAGAGAGAGAGAGAGAGAGAGAAGTGTATAGGGAGAGACAGAGAGAAAGAGACACAGAGAGAGGTGGTGTAGTTTATTAGCTACTTTTCTCATTGCTGTGACCCAATATCCCAGAAGAAGTCACTTGAGGGAAGGGCTACTTTGGCTCACAGTTTGAAAGAATACAGTCCATCATGACAAAGAAGGCAGTAGCTGATGTGTCTGCTGTCAGGACAGACAGAGAGGACAGGAAATGTGACTGGGCTATAAAGCCTCAAGTCCTTTCCTAGGTGACCCAATTACCCCAGTGAGGTCCCATCTCCTAAAGGTCCCACAACTTTCTTTTTTTTCTTTTTTTCTTTTTTTTGGTTTTTCGAGACAGGGTTTCTCTGTATAGCCCTGGCTATCCTGGAACTCACTCTGTAGACCAGGCTGGCCTCGAACTCAGAAATCCACCTGCCTCTGCCTCCCGAGTGCTGGGATTAAAGGCGTGCAATTCTGCTGTGTAAGCTTTCACATGCAAATAATGGAGAGGTTCTTGCGGTAAATCTCTAACCCCGATATTCCCATGCAAAACCGCACAACTCAGTCACAATATTTATAAGCTGCACACCTAGATTGGGCAGATTTACCACTACAATACTCTATTCCCCAGCTTTGATGTCTTTTGCTACTTGTGGCTTCCCTCGGCCATGTAGTTCTATTCCATTTTCCTTCCCCTTCCTCCTCCTCTGTCTTCCTCCTTCCCCTACTCTCCAAAACCTCCAGCCCCACCTTCCCCTTCCACTGCCCAATCACAGGTTCTAGCCTTTATTTGATCAGTTAAAATGGGGAGAAGGTTCACAAGAAATCACCTCAGTACAGTGATGTACTCCTCCTAGTCCTCATTGGGGCAGCCCCTCTTGAGGAAGCAGAATTAACATCAGAATACAAATACAGCACCAGGGCAACCCACTACAAGAAATAGAATATTTATTGGCTTTCTATTGCTGTGATAAACACCTCAACCAAAATCAACTTGGAGAGGAAAGGATTGACTTCTTCTAACAGCTTACTGTATATCATGAAGCAAGTCAGGACAGAAGCACAAGGCAGCAGCTGAAGCAGAGGCCATGGAGGTTGTTGCTTATGGGCTTTGTTTCCTCTGGTTTGCTCAACCTGCTTTCTTATGCTACTCAGGACCATCTGCCCAGGGCTGATGCCTCCCACAATGGGTTGGGATCTCCCACATCAATCATTGGCCAAGAAAATGCCCAATAGACTTGTTTACAAGCTGAACCGATGGACACATCTTCACAATTGAGGTTCCTCTTCCCAGATGATCCTAGCTTGTGTAAAGGCAACAGAAAGTTAACTAGTATAAGGGATGGACAATGGACAAGAGGAGGAAGACAGTAAGAAGAATGATCTGATGGATTCTAACAGACATTATACATGAAAGAAAAACTCTACATCTCTCCTGGGAAACTGAAGCATATGTTGTTGATTGACTTTCCACTTTTATAGTTGTGTAAAATTCTACAGCATAAATTTTCAAGTACAGATTTAAAATACTGGTTCCTGTAACTCTTTCCCCTGAGGAGAACAAATCAGGACACATTTTTTCGATGCTGTGCCCCCCACCCACTTGTTATTTTGTTTTGGAAGAGATGGAAGAGGTCTACAATTCTCACCTTTCCTCTACCAGTTTGACTGAGGGGTCAACCTTCCTGATCATGAAGGCTTCACAGAGTGATGCCAATGGGGACCCTGTGTACTAGCATGTGTTTTCATTTCCAGGGTAACTGAAGGGTCAAGACTTCTGAACATGCAGGCTTCACCCTTGGTATCAGCATCTCTTTCCATTTTTCTCTTTCCAACAGGCTCCAGTTTCTTTGTGGGGAATCTATATGATTTTGTGGAAGTTGACCTCACTGAGAACTTATTCTGGGATAGAATAGATGATGTGGTCCAAGGCTGAGCCTTAAATCATTCTATCCTCTTGTCATTGCTGGTGGAATCAGAGGTCATTGGTTGCATGGCCTGAGCAGACCATGCATTGTTTGGGAACGTGCAGGGCTCCAGAAGCTATGTTCTACCATCTTGCAACCAGGAATGGAACCAGCTTCATGATGAAGCTGACTGGACAGTAGAAAGATCATCATCTTTTGGAAGATATTGAGACACTAGACAAGTCTCACATAAGACACTCCTATCTTTGGATTTTCTAGTTTTGAGGGACGATAACTTTTCTTTATGGGATCCCCTGAAGCTGAAGTTATAGGTGGCTATGAACTGCCTAGCATGGATCCGGGGATCACGTCCTCTGCAAAAGTAGTGTACACAATTAATAAGTGAACCATTTCCTCTGGCCATTGTATTGTTTAATTTTTATGGGGCATGACTTACAGATCTCCTTAGAGCAGTGCAGTTACATTGCTAGAAAGAGCCCTTGGGTGGTTTTATGTTGCAGTGAATAGCAATTGTTCTTTCTGGCAGGGTCATGAAGTTGTTGTTGTTGTTGTTGTCGTCATCATCATCATCATCATCATCATCATCATCACTATTACCAGCAGCAGCAGCAGCAAGATTTTGTGTTGGGAAGGTACTTCCACATGCTACAGGAGATAGAAGGTCATCAGCTGTTGGCCCAGGGATTATAGCATGGAAGAGTTCCTCTTCTCAGAGGATATTAAACCTTTTGAGGATTAAAATTGTGATTTTTATAGCTTATTTCAGATTTGTCCATCATCTATAATATGCAGAAAAAGCAGACTTATAAAAGTTGGCTAACTAGAGACCAACGTGATGACTGGGGAAGTTGATTTGAAATACAGCAAATATTTTTTGAGACATTAAAGAACAGCGCAAACTTGTTGCTATTACACGTACATTCTTGGAGCCTTTAGTTTGGTTCTGGAACTCTGTCAGATCCTATGGGAACAACACAGGCAGGTAAGACATAGTCCTTACCTCCCAGGAAGCTTCTGGGGCAAAGAACTAGTGTTCAGACATGGGTTTCATCAACTTAATAAAAATAGTTAACATTTACCTTTATTGTAGAGCAAAACAAATATACTAAAAACATATAAGGGTGGATTTGAATGAAGGTGAAAGACCACATAATTGGGAGAGAATGTGAGTACTCAAAGATGTCAGGTACCATTGGCATTGGAGCTGGAGAAAAGCTGGTTGGACAATCCCCTGACCCTGCTGTTCATCTCTGCCTGCAGCACTCTGGCCTCCTCTGAGTGGCGACTCAGTCAGCTCTTATTTATCTGAATGCTTATTCATTCCATGATCTAGATCACCAGGCTGCAGAGTCCATGAGGTATACCCTATATCCATCTCTGACTTCTTCCCCATTAAATATCCTACATAGAGACCATTGCCTGGTACATTACACATCGTCAATAAAATGTTTATGGCTGGACAAATGAGTGGTCAAATGAATGACTGATATCAAAAGACAGCGTTGCTGGGTCCTTGATGTCGTAATACATACTGTGGTAAGTACACTGATGACCAAATGTCATATATTAAACAGCTACTTCAGGTAAATGTCAATCCATCATCTTTATAGAGGAAGAAAAGGTAAGTTGCCCAGTGCTACACAGGAAGTACAAATATACCTGGGTAGATATAACTCTAGAGTTTATGCAGTAAAGGCACAATGCACTAGTTATCAGATGCCATATCTCATTTCATTTGCTCATAATTTTCAAGCAACAATCCTGTGCTGTATTATTAATCACAATTAATAGATGAGAACATGGATTCAGATATGTTTATTGATCCATCCAGCATTTGGGTGCTGAATGCCAGGCTCTGTGCTGCCCTAGGCTGAAACAGTGAAACAAACACATTACTTTTGCACACACCAGTCTGAAGTCCATCAGGGGAATTATCCCGTATTGGTCTGGAGTGTATAGTGATGGTCTGTGGGATGTGCTATGAGGAAAGGCCAGAGGCTGTCGTAAGGGTGTGATAGCAGGTGGACCCAGCAGTGGCCTAGCCTGACCACCAACCAGTCCCATTTTATTCTGGAGCCCCATCCCACCTACCTTTAAACTAAGACTTCCCTCCCTCTTTTCAAAGATAACATGGTGGATATATCTTACGTAGGCTTAGAAGAAGAATAGAAATGGACCCAGCTATAATTCTCTGGTATGATTTGAGAACTGAGAAGATAGGACAGATGAGTCCTGCACTTGAAGAGGCTGGAAAACGTGTGGTGAGATGACTGTCCAGTGAGGGACTGCTCTTAATTCAGGAGACCATGAGGAACACCTGAAAGGCTTTCAGAAATTCTTAACCAGAGGGAAATGTTATGAAGAGTAGATAAAAGAGCAGGGCAATCTGACAATTATAGAGCTAGCTAGATGATGGGCGTTGGTCCTGATGTTATAGTCCTGGAATCCCAACTACATAGGAAGCTGAGACCAGAGGAGCTCAAATCTGAGGCCTGCCTGTGCTACAAAGTAAATGCCAGGTCAGTCTATGGTAATTAGTGGGACTCTGTGGCAAATGAAAAGTAAAACTGTATCCTACCTAACCGGATTTGGAACTCACTACGAGGCAAACGAAAAGTAAAACTGTTTCCTACCTGACCTGATTTGGAACTCACTATGTAGCTCAGTCTGGCTTCTAATTGAGGCAAGCCTCCTGAGTCCCAGTATTACAGGCGTGCCCCTACCACACCCGGCTGGCTTTTCTGGTCACTGACAATCAAGTTCCAGCATCTTCCGCATGCTGAGTATGCTCTCTGCTGAGGTATGTCCTGAGCCCAGAGCTCTTTTCATGTTGGTTGAAGAGGGGAAGGAAATGGTTGCCTTTGACGGACAGAGAGTCGGGAGGCTTCATGCTTTTGCTCTCATCACCTTGGTGGGAACGTAGTCTTATGCCCAGAGCTGGCAGTTAAGAAGACTTGAATCTCTGTGTTTTCGCTGGCTGTGTGCCCTAAGGCTGAAGGCTGTGACTATGGAAGAGGAATAGGGATAGCTTCTGCCTCATTCAGTGGACCGCTGAGAGTGAGTCACGTGGCCGCTTCGCTCCGTCTTACTCTCATCTAGGAAAATTCCACATGTTAAAGTAATATTGGCAGTAATAATGATGCAGCTGTCAAGCATCAAGCAGCTAGAAAGGTTTGTTTTGTTTTTCTCTGAGACAGGGTTTCTCTGTGTAGTCCTGGCTGTCCTGGAACTCTGTATGTAGACCAGGCATCTCAAACTCAGAGAGCTCTGACTGCCTCTGCCTCCTGAGTGCTGGGATCAAAGGTGTACATACCAAAACTAAACAAAATCGGACAGCTTTAAACTCTCTCAGTGCCTAGAACCAAAGCAGCCAAATTCATTCTAACTCCATAGATAAACCTAGAAACAATACATTATCTGAAATATATTCAATTGAGTCATACATAAATCATTTTATATTCTTAAGACGGTAAAAGTATCCTTTCTGACGCTTTGATATTAACATCGATAATATTTTTATTACTATCAATCAGTATGTTTACTTTTATTAACATCTTAATTTCCCATTAAAAACATTATTTCCATCTTGACTTATAATTGTTTTTACCAAACCCACAAAAACCAGCAATTGAGGAAAACAAACAAACAAAAACCTGATTCAACTCTGTCTGGGGTGTTTCAGCAAGGCAGGTCCTTGGTTGTAAGCTATGACAGGGAGGGGACTCATGGGAAACCAGAGACTGGCTGCGATTCATCCTGTGCTGCAGCTGACAGGAACTGACAGTCCTCAGTCCTCAATCAAAGCCACTCTTCCTGCCCTGGGCGCTCCTTAATTTTAGTTCATCTTCTTGTACCTATTTGTATGATGGCTCATTAATCGCCTCGGAGCAGAGAAAATGTTTCTTTAAAGAAGGTTAAACAAAGAGTTTATTGACATAAGTGAATTGGTTGAAGAAAACATTATTAAGTAAAAGGCACTTATTTAAACACCAAGTTAATCATTTAAAGGCAAATTAGAGGTCGTATCGCCTCCTAAGTAAATAATGTTAGCCAGTAATGAGATGCCCATTTCAGATGAGGTGTTCACTTTCAGAAGTGGCTGCTGGCTGAACAGCGCCTTGGTTTCTGAGTTGCCCCAGAGTCTATCATTCAATCAACACTTTTAAGTTTTGATGTCTTCACATAGAAAACACAATCCATAATAGGGTGTCATTTTCCATTATATGATTAAAAAGATATTTAAAGCTCTCATCCAGGCAGAAGTGAAGAACTGTTCTCTGAGAGAAGCCGCCTCTGCTTCCATCACTAGTGCCAGTAGCTGAGCTGACCCCAAGGGTCTGTGGGTGAGCATAAGACCACGCGAGTGCACATAAACACCATCGGTGTAGCCCTGTGAAACTGGCCAGTCTGTGGGCAAATTCTCCATGGGCTATGGAGGCCATATGCAAAACCCACCTCTGTCTTTCTTTCAGAGTTCTTTGATGTAAGTTTTGAAGGTTAAGTTGAAACATACAATGTCTTCACCAAGGCTGACTAGTAAGTTAACTTTGTATCTTACCCATCTATTGGAGGCTATCCCACAGTCCACCCGCTCCTGGCCATAGACTTCTCCATACAGGTGTGTTTTCAGCAGAGGATCGTCTGCCCCACTGCTGGGCTGGAATTTTTACTCTCCCAAATACTATCAGAGGTCCACACTCCAGCCAAATTGACACTGGTAAAATGGCTTCGTTTTATACAGTTTAATTTAGAGCCAGTCAGTGTCAGGATTAGTTCAGGGTTAGCTAATGAAATCTGATCTTAGCCCACTTAGTTGAGGCAGTAGATTCCACTTTAACAAAACAAGCCCAACCAATCAACATTTTCTCATTGAGTGTTATCAGTAGTTGCATCATGATTCTGGGTCCGAGAAAGGGGACCATCATGTACCCAAGGTCCCCCTGTACTCTCTGGGAAGAAGAGCAGAGCCAAGTCATATATTCCCAGAAAATGTACCTTCTGCCTAGTGGTCGTCCCAGGCTGAAAGCCAGGGTACAAGGCAAAGGACTTGTGCACACCTGGTAACGTTCACATGACAGACATCACTCCATGGGGTAACAGGTGACTCATGATGCCTCATGGTGGCTGAAGTCCAGGCCGTTCTGCTCACAGCTCCTGGTCTGGTTTAGGTTTGGGAGGTATCTTGTCAAAAGGGTAGTCTTTTCTTGAGTTTCGTCTTGAGATCTTCTGCCATGATGATACTGACTCCTAATGACACCCCAGGGCAGCACGAGCTCCATGGGACGCTTCCCAAAGACCCAGTTTTTAATCAGGAAAAAAAAAAGGCATTTGTGGCAGAGATGATAGGGGGAAAAAAACCTTCAAATGGACAATAATTTGACTTCACACATAGGTTTTTGTTTGTTTTTGGTTTTGTTTTTTGAGATAGTATTTCTCTGTGTAATAGCTTGGCTGTACTGGACTTGCTTTGTAGACTATGATGTCCTTGAACTCACCAAGATCTGCCTTCTTCTGCTTCCAGAGTGCTGGGGTTAAAAATCATGCACCACCACCCTGAAGGGCACATGCTTTTTTTTTTTTTTTTGCAAAAGTTTGCATCCGATTTCTTTCTTGCTTTCTTGCTTTCTTGCTTTCTTGCTTTCTTGCTTTCTTGCTTTCTTGATTTCTTGCTTGCTTTCTTGCTTTCTTTCTTTCTCTTTCTCTTTCTCTTTCTCTTTCTCTTTCTCTTTCTCTTTCTCTTTCTCTTTCTCTTTCTCTTTCTCTTTCTCTTTCTCTCTCTTTCTCCTTCCTTCCTTCCTTCCTTTCCTTTTCCTTCTTCCTCCCTCCTTCCCTCTTTCCCTCTCTCTCTTCCTTCCTCCATCCCTCCATCCCTCCATCCCTCCCTCCTTTCCTTCCTTTCTCCTCCTCCTATTCTGCTTCCTCTACTTCTTCTGCATATTCTTTCAAGACAGGATTTTGTGTGTGTGTGTAGCTTTGGCTGTCCTGGAATTGCTCTGTAGAACAGGCTGGCCTTGAACTCACAAAGATCCATCCACTTGCCTACGTCTGCCGAGTACTGGGATTAGAGGTGTGCACCATCACCTTCTGGTCCAATTTATTTTTTATAAAACAAATTTATTTATTTTTATTTAGGTGTATGTATATTATCTGTGTGTATGCCACATGTATACATGTGCTTTTGGGAGCCAGAAGAGGGTATCAGATCCCCTGGAGCTAGCGTTACAGGCATTTGTAAGCTACCTGATATGGGTGCTGGGAATTGAACTCAGGTCTCCTGTAAGGACAGTAAGTACTTTTAACTACTGAGCCATCTCTCAGCCCTCCATCCAATTTCTTAATCTTTCTGTTTGTTTTTGCTTTGCTTTTTGAGACAGGGTCTTATTATATATCCCTGGTTAGTCTAACTTACTACGTTACAGAGTTGGGCCTTGAACTCACAGTTGGGACTGCTTCATCCTCTTCAGTGTTGGGATTAGAGATATGCACCCTGTATCTGGCCTTTCTTAGCCTTTCTGGATCAGCTGTTCTTGCTGTCACACCACTGTCTTGATTTTGTGTTTTATGCTCCCTGTCCACTACCTGCCATAGATAATATGATGTTTGAAGGCACATAACTAAATTTATGCTTTTTAATCCTAAAGATACTGTTCTCACATGTGACTCTGAACTAAGGTCTCCTTGTAATACTATAGTGTCTTTCTTTTCAACTTGTCTTGGGGAGGTTTTCACCCTGACACATTCTCCACCATGAGCTCTGATACAGTGGGGACTCACAGGAGGTCAAGGAATGGGTTGGTATTCCTCTTATGTCATAGCTGACAGAATGTGCTTATGAAAATGCATATATCACCCACTTCTCTAAGTGGCCAGTGGACAACTTAAGTTTCTACTGGGTCAGAGCCAACTCATTCTTCTAAAGATAAGAAACGGAAAGGGGACCGTTGGTTTAAGTCATCCCGTACACCACTCATTTACTTCCTGGGAAATGCAAGGGGATAAAGTACGACTTTCTGGTCATTTCAGGGCCTCTCCCCTGCTCGCCCTCGGCACACACCCCTCCCTGAATCAGACATTTCAGAGTAAGAAAGAAAGGCACTTTGTGTTTAAGGTTAATCAAGTTTCAGTACAATTTTTTCTTTTTTTTAACAAGCTAGAATCACAGTGATCTTTTATTGTTGCTCTGATGTGTGGCTGTTGAAATCCTCAGCTGTGATAAATTAAGCTACTTATTAATCTAATTATCGTACATTCATCCTCGAAACTTTCATGTGACTTGAAAAGGCTATTCAACCTTTTCCCTCCCCTCCTAGAAAGGGCTCAACCTTGCACCAATTAAGATCATTCTGAAGTAAGGCTTTAAAAAGCTTTCCCTAATCACCCAATGGAACATGGGACAGCAGAGACTAACTCAGAGCGCTGGGAAAAAGTTGAGCACTCTTTTCTGTCTGCCAACTTTTATGGTTTCATTGCGCTTAGAGGAAGACTTGCTTTTCCTATTTGGATGTTCTTTCTCTGACCTCCAAATAAAGTCCGTGTAATTACTGAGCAAATAAAGTTGCAGCATGTGTTTTAAAAATCAATTGCCACCCTTGGGCTATAGAAACGTAACAATGCACAGATTTGCTGGAAAATGCCCAGCCTTAGCCATACGAACTAAACCCCGTACTGTATGTGCACAATGCAGAAGTTCTGACCCCTAAAGCACATATTTACTATGCAGATTTTTAAAAAGGGTTTCTGTTAGGACTTATCCATTGATATTAAAATGTCCCTGTCCTAATATAGGTTCAATTTAGGATTAAAAATATGTTGCAAATGTATCATATCTTAAACATCCATTCATTGCCAAATGCCTCACCTCTTTTTCCATAAATGAGCGCATAAATGGAGCTGTTTTACATTCAAATTAAACTAGCTATTAATTTGAATGCAAAGCAGCTCAACGTACAGGATGCAATTTCAATGACAGGTTTACCCCACGACCGAAAGCAGGGAAAGAGTCAACATGGGTAAGAGCAGACACTTTGTCCTTTCCTCTTGGTGCCTGGCAAACTTGCTCACTGTGAACAGTTTTTGAAGTGAAGATTAAAAGAGTGGAATTATAAAGTATAATTACATTTTATTGAAACTCGAGAAATCGGGGAAAAAAAATTCAGCAGGAAACTTTTAGTGAAACATGATGTGTTGTTATTATCATTAAAAGATAAAAGTTCCATACTGTTTTTATCTGTGTATTTGGAAGAAATCCAGCCTTTACAGTTATGCAGGAAACAAAAAACGGGGAATGCAGGAGTAATTATTAAAACTGTGTGATTTGTTATCTCAGCTACTGTCTTTCCAAATGGTAATGCGATATCAGCAGCTGCAGACGGTCGCTGCTTTCCTCTATTAGTAAACAAGTGCTTTGGAGACCTGTGTGGGGCACTTTAAGCTCCCTACTCCCTAAAGTGCTGTCAGGCTTAACTACTAATCCATGGTATTTCAGAGCACTGGAAATTCATCTTTATAAAACCTGAACAAAAAAGGGAAAAAAGCCTGGAGGGCATGAGCTCCCTCTGGTGAGACAAATGACATGTTCATTTATTAATGAAACAATAACCCTGGAAAGAGGATCAAAGCATATCCCATCCTCACTTTACAATCCCCAATTTTCTCAGGCCAAACCATTTAATTGAGCCATGACAATGGAATACTTAATTGTTGCCTTAAAGTTTTGAAGCAGCGACTTCTTCAGCATCAGTGTGAATCTCAGGATTATGATCCAGCCATAACAGACTGGAGCCTGTGGAATGTGATTCACCCCACGTTCGTTCAGGAGCTCAGCTGGCGGAAAAGGTGTTTCTGAGACGCGCTTGCAGTGGACACTGCAGACACATCTGGCTGCATCTTCGCCCTTCCGCGTGATGGGTGAACAAGACTCAGGTTTCTTCTGGACTGGAGAAGCCAGCCCCAGGATTTGGAAGAGCAAAGAGTCTGGGACTCGGAAGCATAGAGCCAGCCTGCTCTGGAGTATCTGCAGTGGGAATGGCAGCCAACTACTCTCCCTGGGTTAGTCAGCGCCTGTGTTTGAGTGTTCCCATGTTTAAGTACAGTTAAAATAATAACGAATGCTGGGCCTGGATGCGCAGGCCTGTAATTCTAACTGAGGCAAAAGGGTCACAAGTTTGCAGCCTGCCTGGACTACAAAGAGAGTTCAGTGCTCGTTTGGGCAACTTAATAAGTGTGTTCTAAAGCTGTCGCGGGGCACGGGGATATGGATGAGTGGTAGAACACTCGCCTAGCATATGCAACAGCCACGGGTTCAATCCTCAGTACTGTCCAAAATAAATGAGTGAATGAATTACTAGTTAATAAATATATTGACCTTCAATATAGTAAATCTGGATTTCATCAGGTCATTCTAGTTTTGTTTTTATTATTATTATTATTATTATTATTATTATTATTATCATCATCATCATCATCATTATTATTATTTTGCACATATGCAATACCTTTTTATAGTTTTATATGACTGTGCTGTTTTTCAAATTAAGTCAGACTTTCAGAAGAGCTGTAAGATATAGAAGTCAGAAAATGCTTCTTGATTTATTGGACAAAAGAGCTGTGAAGATTTCTTAAGTAGTCTCCAGGTTTACTCAACCTTTCTAGGCCAGCTTGACTCATTCTATGACACTGCTGTGAGTTTATCAATGGCCTTTCTGCTTTGCGTGTTCATGTTAATTCCTCTGGAGATCCATTTAGTCAATGAAAACCAGTGTACAGAAATGAAGGCTGCAAACAAAAACAACTGTTCTCTTCATCCCTTATTTATGTATTCATCAATCAATCTATCAATCATCACCTATCAATCATCTATCTATGTATCTATGTATGTATCTGTCATCTATCATCTATGTATAGTATTACCTATGTATAGTATATATCTATTATCTATCTATGTATCTATGTACCTATCTATCATCTATCTATCTATCTATCTATCTATCTATCTATCTATCTATCATCTATTAATCACATATGTATGTATATATGTATGTATCTATCTATTATCAATCATATATCTATGAATGTATGTATATATGTATGCATTATCTATCTACCTATCTATCTATCTATCAACCAATCATCTGTCTATTTTTTGAGACAAGATCCCAAAAGTCCCAGTCTGGCCTTGAACTCAGGCAGGTGTTCTCTACCACACTTGACTTCTATAACACTGGGGATAGAACCCAGGGCTTCAAGCACCCAAAGTCAGCTCTACCACTGAGCCACATCTCCAGTCCCTATATCTAAGTGTTGGAGTACCACCTGTCATATCAGGCCTAACTGTGAGGTAGATTTTTTTAGATGATTTTTATTATCTATATCTAGGATCTTTGTGGTCTGTTTTGGAGCCAACTTGATAAACTTCTTAGGTTACTAAAGTTTACCAATGTTTTATTTTGAGACAGCCCAGGCTGGCTTCTAACTCCTAATCCTTTTAGTTGAGTGCTGGGATTATGGACATGTGCCACCACATGTGTCTTTAAAATACTTAGGAAAGGATGAAGAACAGATATTTTGGGTTATTTTTATTTTTAATTATGTGTATGTGTTTTCCAGCACACGAGCACAGGTGCCGGAGAGGCCAGAGGTGTCTGATTCCTCTGCAGTGGTTACGTAAGGGTGGTTGTGAGCCACCTGAACTGGGAATTGAACTCAAGTCCTCCAGAAGAACAGTACTTGATCTTACTCACTGAGCCATCTCTCCAGCCCTGAAAACTTACACTTATTTTCTTGGGATAAGGTCTCATTGTATAACACCAACTGGCCTTGAACCTACTGTGTAACCAAGCCTGGCTTGATCTGCTTGCTTTTCTCCCTAATGCTGGGATTGTAAGTATACTTCACCACTTCTGGCTAGGTATTTATAAAGACATTTTTAGGATGGGTGTGTTACAGATCCTACACCTTTAATCCCAGTACTGGGAAGGCAGAGGCAGATGGATCTTGGAGTTTGAGGCCAGCCTGGTTTACAGAGCAAGTTCCAGGATAGCCAGGGCTACACAGAGAGACCCTGTCTTAAATAAACAAACACCCTCCACACAAAACAAAAGAAAGATTTCTATGATAAGGTCATCATTTTAAAAGATTTTTACTTAAGCTGGGTGTAGGTTATGTGGCTGTAATTTCAGCATTCTGGAGGCAGAGGCAGGAGGATCTCCCGAGTTCATGACTTGAAGACTAGCTTGAGAGGGAGGGAGGGAGGGAGGGAGGGAGAGAGAGAGAGAGGGAGAGAGAGAAAGAGAGAGAGAGATCCAAGAGATGGGAAGGGATGGATTGAGAGAGCTAGATAAAGATAGATAGATAGATAGATAGATAGATAGATAGATAGATAGACAGAGGATAGATATAGAGAGATCGAAAGTTAGATAGAGATAGAGCCTCTTGTTTTAAAAGTTTTCTGCAGAATAATTCAACTATACATGGCAGTGATGATGATTCTAAGTCTATACACAAGCCCTTCAGGAGAACAAAGTCCTATTAGAGACTAGTCTATGAAACAAAGGGAGTGCCCTACCAAGGGAGTCATCCACCAACGGAGCCATCTACCAGTGGAGTTCCCTACCAAGTGAGTCATCCACCAAGGGGGTCATCCACCATAGGAGTTTGAAATAGGTCTCCACCTGAAGCTCAGTTGTTTTCTTCATTCTCCCCTCCCCCACTATTCTCTATGTCTAGATACAGAACATTTATGTTTGAAAATATATAGCTAAGACAAACTCCAGGGCTTCACACACACACACACACACACACACACACACACACACACACACACACACAGCTATGATACTGTAACACAGATGACTTAACCACAAAGTTTCCCCCAAATCAGAGCTCAGACAGAGCCAAGGGGTTTATGTCTGCGATCAGGATGCATCTTCCTATCTCCTTGTGCCTGTCTAGCTAGTGTTTATGTCACTCATGCGTTCAGGGGAACATTTATTTAGCCTGTCAATAAGCCATTCAGTGGCAGGGGTTGAGGCTGTATTGTAGGTATGTCATACATAGGACAACAGCCATAGCTGGGATTGTGTAAAGCTTTGCAAGATAAGGCATTGAGAATACAGAGGAGGTAGGGAGACGTGAAAGAAGATGACTAAGATGAAGATAGAACGTGTTCTTCCTTCAACACTATTTGAAAACCAATAAATACCCCTTGCTTGAGGAGTGTTTAATTTCATAATGTTCATTCAGCATGTGGTACATCGTCTAATTAAATAGCAAAGTTACTGTTCACACTGTATCATGTAAGCCTAGGTGCGTGGAGAGGCTCATGTAACCAGTTAAGGCTAGGTGGGTGGAGAGGCTCCCTTTTGAGCAGTATGAAGAACAACTACCAGATGAACTGGGAATTTAAATAATTAGAGTTCTCATGATATAGTCAAGGAAGACTGGAAGTGAGACTCAGACTTTTTACACTTCATTCTGATGAGAGATCTTGACCTTGGGAAGGATGAGCAGACCTTTGTTATTTCCCATCCTTATGAATTTTGCTTTCATTAAGAGGGGACTCAGCTCACTTTTAGAGTTAATATAGGGAAAAGGACAGATTTTTTTAAGATTCCACTCATATGGGGTTCCTGCAATAATCAAAATCAAGACCTAGAGATTGGAATGATGGTTGCCAGGGTGTGGTGAGAACAGGGTTCATGTGTCCAGGTCTACAAGTTCAGTTTTGTACAATCCCAAAAGTTCTTAAGACAAGTGGTAGTATCAGCTGCATGGCAATGTGACTGTGCTTAACTCCCCCCAAATCTGTGATTTCAATGGTTAAGATACAAAACTTAGATGTACATTACCGGAGTTAAAAAACTATTCATGTTTCCAAGCGTGGTGGTGAATGCCTTTAATTCCAGGCAGGTAGAGCTCTGTGAGTTTAACACCAGTATTTTCTACACATCAAGTTCCAGGCTAGCCAGGGCTACAGTGTGAGTCCTTAACTCAAAAACAAACCAAACACACACACACACACACACACACACACCAACAACCCAGAAAACCTCCCCAAACATAATGTAAATAAACAAGCAAACAAGAATTAGTTTAGGAGCTTGGCTTAATTGGCTCTTCGTGGGAGGCTTAATCAGGAAAAGAGCAAACTAAGATCTGGCCAGCACCACAGAGAAAATTCCAGCCATTAGGGGCAATTTAGAGAGACCATGTTTCAAAAATAAAAATCAAAAGGGAGGCTGGGAATATAGCAAAATGGTAGAGTAGTTGGTTAGGATGCATGAAGCTCTAGACTTAATTCCTAGCAGCACATATGCAGACCTGAAGGTACTGCTATTTATTTATTTGCTTGTTTGTTTGCTATTTATTTATTTATTTATTTATTTTGATGTTTTGATACAGGGTTTCTCTGTGTGGCCCTGAGTGTCCCAGAGCTCATTTTGTAGACCAGACTGATTTAAAACTCACAGAGATCCTATCTCTGAGACATGTGTTACACCATAGCAGGAAGCAATCCACTGTCCTCTATACTCACAAGAGGGAAAAGCATTGATAATCTCAATAGGACTTTTTTGATTCTTGTGGTTTTGTTTGTTTGTTTTCTGAGACAGGGTTTTGCTGTGTAGTTCTGGCTATCATAGAACTTGCTCTGGAGGCCAAGCGGGCTCGAACTCAGAGATCCTCCTGCCCTACCTCCAAGTATTGGAATTAAAGGTGTGCACCACCATCACCTGACCCCTTGATAGGATTTTAAGTTAGATGAAATATATACTATATATAACTACATAAAGAGCTTTTGCTTTGTTTGTTTTTTGAAGCAGAATCTCACTATGTATGCAGCCCAGCTTAGGCTGCCCTTGAACCCACGATCCTCCTGCCTCCATTTTTGGGATTCTGGAATTAGAGTTATACAGTGCTTCCTTGTTTACTTGTAGCCCAAGTCACTGAAATGCAAACCATAGTAACCCTCAAGTAAGAATGAGGAGTAAAGATGGGACTCTTTTCTGTGATGAATATTTTGAGATTTTAGTATTCTTCTATACAAAACTCTAAAGGTAAAATACATTTTATTCTTTTTCGTGGTGTGTCTGGCATGCTTTAAGGAGTAAACTACTAGTGGTTATGTTTCTCTTCTGTCTTGACAAATAAGCTCTCGTAGTGCCTTGCTATGAATTCAAGTCCTATATTTCTAATTTCCTCATTGCCGATGGTAACATACAGGATCTCCAATGACATTGGTAACAGGCTTCACGTCAGGGCCACTATTTCTTTATCATGATCTGAAGGCAGTGTAACACGGGGATAAAGAATATGGATTTTTTTCCCCTAGGTTCTGCTTGGTACATGTTCATTTTACCCATGCAGACAGGAGCTTATATCATCAAATATTTATACGATATCTAAATAGCTCCCAGGAAACTAAGACCCATTTAAAACCAGGCCAGAAAATTTTATTTGAAAATATAAAGCAAGATGCTGTGTCTATTGCTTGTCTTTCTAAACAGAAATGAATCGTTGCCCAGTAATCACTAAAGTAGTTGCCAAGACTTAAATAATAAAACCTCAACAAAATTAATATTTTAAGCTGAGAAGGAGGTTTATATTTAATATCATTAAAACTATCTATAAGGAAAAGAAAAGTTAATATTTGAGTAATAGCATACTATTTGATTTAGTGCATTTAAAAGAAACAAACACATTTCCTTGGTAGTTTGATTTTTTTTTAACTGTGCTTCCATCGTATCTAAGGGGTTCAATGTAATAATTCTTGAAGTAGTAATGAACAGTGAACAAATTCTGTCCCAGCACTTTCTACTTCATTACACACATGATTGCATTAAATGAATTAATTTTGCTAACTATGTACGTGGTATAATACATGAATATAAATAGCAACATACTAAGCCCACCCATAAACCTTTGTATCTCTTAAGTTCTGATTGTTTTGCATTATGCCCTTGTATAGGCACTTTGTTTAATTCCGAGAGAAACATTAGGCAATAATTTAAGTAGTAAGCCCAAACATAGACACTTGGCTTTGGGAAAACAAAATGGCTCCCACAGCATATGAGTGGAGATCTGGAGATATTCTCTATCACTTCATTAGCCTAAATACCAAGTGTCTTACCCTCTCCTGTACTTTCAAAGTGCAAGTGGTGTATTGAAACCTGAACGATGCTGTATAGTACTTTATTTATGTACTCATTTATTATTTATTTACTACTAGTAGTATTATTTATCTCAGTGACGAGAGAGTAAACATGCTAAGCTATTTCCAAATAGATAGGACACATTTATCACAGATATGCAGCGCTTTCACAGACAGCCAGGTCCTGAAGTTGTTTCCCAACCTCTGGAGCTAGGCACGACCTTCAAGAGGAACAACCTTAGCAAAGAGAGCAATGGCTCCCCAGCGCTCCTGCCTAGCTCAACAGCAAGGCAAAAACCCAGGAGCTTACACACAAAACTAAATTGCTTTCCCAGCCCAGACAGAAAGCACTTGGCATTCTTGAGGAACAGCTGCTTGCTGGTAGAAGTATATGATAATAAATTGAACAGGGTGAATATTCCTAAGAAGAAATATTTAATTATCCCGCTCACCATTAGGAGGAACTTCTGCTGCTCTTCAGGTTATTATACAGTAAATAACCATTTTTTTTTTCTAAAGGACAGAGCTGTTTTAATGATATGACAATGAATGCGTAATTATTGTGTTTGTTAGGAAGGAATCACAAGACAACAGACTCGATACCGCCGCTCTGTTCAGTGCATCTTAATTACTTTTTCACTTATTTTGCATATAAAAGCTATTTGCTAATTGTCTTTGCTGTAAATATGCAAAATATAATTAGTCATTCATAATTCTTTATGTGTTATCTAACTGTACATTTGTTTCTGAGGAACATATATTAAAGTGTGAATATTTGATGGGATTTCGTGTGTGTTCGTACGCACGCATGTGTTTTGCCTTTTAAACAAAGTTTCAAGTAAATATTTGGCACATGACAGTTCCAACCCCGCTTTATGGAAACTTTTGCTATGTAAAATAATGGAGGCTCAAAAATATGGAATTATGGAATCAATGTTCTAGTCTGTGGGGTTGGAGCTTCAGATGGGTGTAGTTAACGTCTGTCCAGGTAAGTATTGAGGCGTTACCCTTTCCAACTTCAGTTTTTGTGTAATTGCCTGGACTCAGGCCAGAAGGAGAAAACAAGTTTATAGACATGCTCAAATACTCACAAAAATATTTTTTAAAAAATATTATTTATTTCTTTTTATTTATATGAGTACACTGTAGCTGTCTTCAGACACACACCAGAAGAGTGTGCATTGGATCCCATTACAGATGGTTGTGGGCCACCATGTGGTTGCTGGGAATTGAACTCAGAGCCCCTGGAAGAGCAGCCATTATGCTCTTAATCGCTGAGCCATCTCCCAGCCTAAAACACTCACTTCTTTTTTTTTCAATTTTTATTAGATATTTTCTTCATTTACATTTCAAATGCTATCCTGAAAGTCCCCTATACCCTCCCCCATCCCCCGACCTGCTCCCCTACCCACCCACTCCCACATCTTGGCCCTGGTGTTCCCCTGTACTGGGGCATATAAAGTTTGCATGACCAAGGGGTCTCTCTTCCCAACGATGGCCAACTAGGCCATCTTCTGCTACATATGCAGCTAGAGACACCAGCTCTGGGGGTTCTGGTTAGTTCATATAAAACACTCACTTCTAACTGCTCCAAATGAATTGCTTTTTTATCTGTCTCACACTTTGGACCAACACTGTTTAAATGTAAAATTTTAACTCTGTACTCCATAAAAACAACAACAACAACAAACAAAAAAACTATGTAAAGTTTGTTTTTAAGTTGTTCCTTATAGACTACATGGGGGTGTTTTCCACTTGTCAACCGAAAGCAGTGTCCTGTGAAGATAAAGCTAGGTGGAATCTATTGTGAAGCAGAGAATTAACTGGAATGCAGCTATCATATCAAAATGAGAACACACTGCTGGTCTCTTCCCCCCACTAGATGCTCAAGACTTCTCCCAGTGATGGAGTCTAACAGGGTAGCCGATGAGAATGGAACTTGTGATCCAAGGGAGGGGTGTAATCCTACTCCGAAATTCTGTAATTACTTATGTTTGGCAATTTTTAAAAAAATGAACATATATAAAGACAGAATGATGGTGGGTTGTGAGTTGAAAAGATCTGAAAACCTGCTTTAGAGAATCGTGATATGAATAAATCATCTTGACTCCTCTTTATCAGAAAGATATTTCAAAACAGTTCTAAAGAAACCTTTTTAACCGTCACTTGCAGAACAATTCACAATGGTTATATATTTTTGTTTTCATGGTGAGATTTAATTTTTTGGCTCTTTCACTTTTTCCTCTCCCCCTTTCTCTTCCCCTGACAAGTAAAATACATGTTTCAAGTGGTATAATATCTCTTCTTAGGTGTGGTGTGCTATGGTGAATGGTTTAGTTGGAAGAGGTTATAAATGAAAAATATCATGTAAACAGAGGACCATTCTAGTCTAACATCTGAACTAATGAAATACCCATTGGGAAATCCTTACAAAATAAACCTGTCGTACCATTTATGTGAATGTTGATAGCATTAAGACGTTTCCAAAATTAATACTCATTCATGTTTCCATTTTCACTATTATAAAAAGTGCACACACTATTTTCCATGCCCTATAGATTGAAGCATTCTGAAGTGACAAAGGCATAGGAATGACAAGGACATTGAGGATGTTCAGGAAGTGTTACTCATTGTGCAAAAGAGGCGTTGTAGAAGAAGGAAAAAGAAATTCTAATTATGCATCTGAGGAAAAAAATCAACTGGCTGAATTGTGTGGTCTGCAAATATCTAAAACATTGGAACATTCTAGATTTGCCTTCAGTGTGACAGGATCAGTCTGTCCTCCTTTTTGAGAAGTTTGAGAGGGTAATTACTTGAGGGGCTTTTGGTCTTTTAAAAATAATCCTTATGAAGTACCTATTTCACAAAGAACCATGTCAGAATAATAAATGCAGCCTTCCCAGGGCGTTATGCAGGGTGACATTCTGAAGGCTGAAAGGCAAGAGTGGCTGAAATACACACGACAAGAACCCCCAAGTGATAAAGGATTCCTCTGAAAATTAACCCCATCAGGATTTTGTACTTCCCAAGATTCCAGATTTTTTCACATAGCATTTTCCCAAGATGCACGTCAATTAAAAGCCTTCTTTATAAGATCTAAGGAAGAAAATATCCCTGTCTCATGGGTTCTGAAAAAGGGCAGCATCCTTTTGGCCTGACTCAACTAACTAGATCTTAATGTTCATTCCTAATATTGAGACACTCAAGGGATGGGATGAGGAGTGGATCAATGGAAATGTTTTCATCAGGTTGATACATGTGTTAGCATGGTAAATAAAAATTCTTACGATGGAGAGCCATGGAGAGGCAATGGGGTGGCTCAGTAGGTAGAGGTGCTTTCCGACAAGTCTGAGTTCAACCTCTGGAACCCACATAGTAGAGGAATAGAAGCTACTTCCACAAGTTGTCCTCTGATGTCCTCATATTTGCTGCATTAGGGCACATATACACACAGACATACATGCAAATAAATAAAAGGTAACAACAATCAAAAGAAAAATTCAGACACAATATCTTTCAGCTAATTTTATATGGCTGTTAAGATGGTAGGTCTATATGTATTCTTTAGCAGTCGGATACACATGTATACATATAGTGTGCACACCCCCCCCCAAATACCTATGTATTCTGACTATGGTTTGATATAAGTCTATCAAATAATGAAATTTCCAATGACAACTAGTAAGACCTACATTAATTCTTGCCCCTTCATTTCCATATCATTTGGTAATTAGAATCTGAAGTCAGGAGACAGGAGATAAGTTATTACTTTCCTTTATAGCTTTTCTCTCCCAGAAACTTTACAACCTTTTGAATGTAATCAATTTCTGTCACATAGTATTGTTCATCTGTATTTGAAAAAAAAAAAGAGTCTCCCATGATCATTTGAAGAACTAAACCTAAAATATTCTACATTCGAAGAATGAGAACAACACCTTCTCTGACAGTCTTTGCCTTCCCCCAACCCCCAGGGGGCATGCGCATGGAATTATCCACTGAAGAAACAAACAAAACAAACACTCCTACTCCTCATTTGTGTTTGCTTGGGATCAATCATGAGACAAACAACGGTCTTCGGTCTTCGGTTGTGGCTGGTCATGAGTCTGGCAGTTTGAAATACCTTACTCAGGAGGAGTACCCCAAACTGATCCGAACAATCTCTCACAAAACATCTGCAACCATCTGACCCTGGCCTTAACCTTTAAATCTATCTTTTCATATTCATCTCAAAAGACCTTGTCAATGGCCAAGGAGACTCAAGAAAAGGATTCTTCAACAAACAAAAAAAGATACAGAGGAAATTCAACCCAGATTAGGTGGCAGCAGATAATACAGTTTGCTCATTTTTATTCTGCTGCTCAAACCGGAGTTGAATTCATTCTCGTTCTATCTTTATTCATGTTGTTTAAACATAACATTCATTAGGATTGTGAACCGCAGCAGATAGAAGAGAGCAAAACTACTCGCCAAATTTGTTGGGCATCTGTTCCCACTAGAGGCGGCCCTTTGCCAGCTCCGCATCGTGTCATTTCTTTCCTCCTGAATTCATTTCAAAGTCATCCATCAGTTTATGAACTGTTTGATCAAACTTGTCATTAACCAAGTGAAACATTTAATTTGTATTAGCAAAAATGGGACAAATAATTAGTATGGGGATTAACCATTGCACTTTTTTTTCCTTTGGCATTTTATATTTATCAAACCTGTTCATTGTCGATTAAACTTTTTCAGGGGATACTCTATGGTTTCTCCAAAAACGATGTGAATGTTTTAAGAGAATACTTATGATCTTGTGATCATTAAACAAACTAACCCAATCCATGCCAGTAACTGGGCCTTATAGCCGCTAACCTGCAATCACCACCTTCATTCGATGAGAACAAGTCAGCAAAAGGAATGAGACTTGTGAGAGCATTATAATTGTGCGTACATTAAATATCTAAGGAATTTTCTCTTTTCTCTTAGTTTTCAGTGCTGGAAACCAAACTCACACTAGTCAAGCACTGTACCTCAAAGTCCCTGCCCCATCCCTCTTTTCAGTTTTGAATAACACTGATATTTGATCGTGACATCTAATCACACGCTAACAAACGGCACATGTGACCGACCTCACAGAGTTCTCCTCTCCTCACATTTGCCTGCACCGTCTATTTCGGTTTTTCTCCTCCAAATTGCTATTTATATAACACACGGATTGGAGATGGAAATATGCCTGTTGGTTAGGATTTATGCTCTTGGGAAAACCTAAGTCATCATCTCGTGCAGTTGCATGACCATGACCTCATGGGCACTTGTCGGTATAGTTATGACAACTTGTTAATGAACTGTTTTTTGTTTTTAATTGCTTACTTAATTATAGGGCCCCAGCATAATAGCATTTCTAAGTTGTATCATAATTGCATTCAGAGATAAAATGTTGGTGCCTATCATTTGCTTGCTTCTAATCATTTCTTGTTCGTGGAAAATTTTCCAAAGAGATATCTTCTTAAATGTGATGAACTGATACCAGCTATCTGAAATGTACTTCCCTCAAGCCCGACTGTGTTTGTAAACTAACTTTAGTCTCATCTGACTCACTGAATTCACAAACAATTGCACATATAAAGATATATAAATGTGTTTAATGTGCTAATGAGCACTTAAGTATGCTCTGGTTTCAGTAACATAAAGGTCAGAGATATGAAAAAATAATTGCTGCTGCCTACATAGAAATCATTAGCATTTTTCACATGTTTGACTCTAACAGTCTCAAAGAACACTTTATAAAAATAGTTCACTGAAAGGGTATGGCGTTTTCCACACAGCTGTGATAGCGTTTCAGCAGCTATATGGAACATGTAGCTCTCAGTGTTACCACAGATGGTGGGAGCTTGATTTTGGTATGTTACTAATTCTTCAGGTGAAACGAGGTCCGCCACTCTTTCACGATGCTATTATTAATCTGAGAACACTTCTTTCTTGGCATGAGTCAAGTTTGCAAAAGTCAGAGAATTTCGCCCAATCTCTTGTGAGATAAAGGATGAAGGATAACTAAGTTTTAAAAGGAGAGTCTTGGCAGAGGCTACTGTGGTTGAAATGGACCTGTGTCTTCAGTGAAGTTCTTCTTTACAGTTTACAGTTGGCTCCCATGGAAAAACATATTCAATACAAAACATTAGTTATGGGCCCAACAGCAGAGTTCAAACCATGCATAGCTGAAGTACATTCCCCCCCCCCAAAATACAAGTATGGGCCTGTTCATTGTCACCTACACAAAGAACTGAGTCCCGAAATCCTTTACTCAACTAAATTCTTAATAAGTAAACTGAGACTAACCCTCTAATACCAGATTTGTTAAACAACATGATTTAGGGCCTTGCTATTCATGCACCTTGTAGGACGAAAATGACTGGGGAAGCTAGAATCATGAAAGAGTCATTTTATGTAGCTGCTAAATTCCTCTCAAATCTCCTTGCAACTTAACGAGCAAAGAAAGCTCAATGTATAATGCGGGCTAATGTGGTTTATGTAGAAAATAGTATCAACCTATCTTTGTAGCTTATCTAAGCCAGGATAATACTTTTAGCCTTTATAGTAGACCCAACTCCAGTTTTTCAACTCTTGACTATGTATTTCCTGAAACCCTTTTCCAAAGAGTTAAATTGGATGTGAAATCTGTACCAGGCTATCCAGCTGCCTTTGTTCTAAGTCTCGCCAGCCTAGCCGAGCCTCTCTGTCACTTTCATTGCGCTCTGAGTGAGCTTGACAGTGTGACAGGAAAGCAAAGGGGCGCAATTCCAAACTGAATGAGAGTCTTTTTCAGCCACACAGCAGCCTCCTCCTTAGCCCCTAAGAAAAAGAGGTAACAGATGCCGAGAGCAAAGCACCCCCACAAAGCCCTAACTTTGATGCGGGCAGAAGAAGAAGAATTAAAAAAAATAGAAAAAAGAAAGAAAGAAAAAAAAGGAAGACCTTGAATGGAACACAAAGGAGGGGAAATGAGAAAAAATAGTGGTACTGAAGGGTGAGAGGGGGAGTTAGGGAGCTGGTGTGTACTTAGGACATGATTTAAATCTTAGGAAGGGGCTAGCGTTCATCCGCTCTCTGAGGTGTGGTGGGACTTGTGCTCTGAGCAAGAGCTGATTGGTGATTGTGTTAGCTTGGACGGGAGAATGCTCCTGGAACTAAGAGCTGTCCCCTGGTGGGAAGTAAAGGTCTACAAACAATGCGTATGTGCTTTGGGGAGTTGACCTTTTGGACTGAACAGTAGCAATGAGAAGTTTTATTTCAATATTTTCTGGAGTCAACTGTCTGGTGTTGGTGTCCAGCCTTGTCTAGGAGAGGTTTCTGGGAAACAGCTCTGGGAAAGGACCATGGTAGCATGGAAAGAGGTATTGAATGATATAACACTGAGGATTGACTTGTCTGTCTTATACAAGACAGTTTTCTTACCATTTTGAGGTCTTACTCTGTAGCCCAGGCTGGCTTTAAATTCATGATTTGAGTACCTTAGTTTTCCTGGTTCCAAAATTCTAGAAATTGTGCTAATAAGCATCATATATTCATATTTTCTTACAAAGGAACTGGCTGATGAGGTTAATATGTATGCAATCGGTCTTAATTTTTGTCACAAGAACACGGATCAAAGTAGACAGGTTCTGTCTAAGTGGATGGGAACATTGTGGTGTTCTGTGGGGTTCTGAGCCCATTGTTATAAAGAGTGGATAAGAGGCAGGCCCCTCAATCCCTATCTGAGCCCTCAGGCCAGGACGTGAAATCCTGAGAACTCGTGGTCACACTGGGGACACACTGGGGACACACTGGGGACATAGGTAAAGGGGAAACAGAAGCTCTTGTAGTTTGCTGTCTTTTCCTTTAGCGAGAAAACAATTAGCAAAACTCAACATGATAGAGAGGCTGATATAGTCTGTCTTTGAAGTAATCAGGAGGGTATTAAATAAAGGACTACGGCTTAAATGATCTTCAGTGGCTGGTGAGCTTTGTAAGTGCTCCATGGATGCAAAGCCCAGTGACATGGTAACAAACCCTATGGTGCCATCATAGGCTATGGTGATGTCTCTCTGTGATGTGGCTACAGATGACTAAAATATCAACCTCAATTAGTAGCCAAGATCCTGGTTACTGGGTTTTGTCAATTTTAGCACACAAGGAATTTTCAAAATTCTCTATGTGTGTTCCTTTTCATTTAGAAATTTATGACTGTTTCTTCTTCTTTTTTTAAATTACACTGTGCATTTGGAGTACATTTTTTCTTTTCTTTTATTCTTAGATTTATTTATTTATTTATTTATTTATTTAATGTATGTTAGTACTCTGTCATTCTCTTCAGACACACCAGAAGAAGGCATCAGATCTCATTCCAGATGGTTGTGGGCCACCATGTGGTTGCTGGGATTTAAACTCAGGACCTGTGGAAGAGCAGCCAGTGCTCTTAACTACTGAGACATATTTCCAACCCTGTTGCTTTTTTTTTTCCTTAATGTTTACTTATTTTGTGAGTGTGTATGTGTGTGTGTTTATGTGTGTGTATGTGTGTGCATGTGTGTGTGTATATGGGTATATGTGTGTGTATATGTGTGTGTGTATATATATATATGTGTGTGTGTGTGTGTGTGTGTGTATGTGTGTGTGTGTATACGTGTGTGTGTGTGTGTATACGTGTGTGTGTGTGTATATTTGTGTTTGTATACAAAACATGTGTGCCATAGTAAGTGTGTGAAGGAGACCAGAGGACAAGTTAAGCAGTCAGGGCCCTCCTTTGATGACATCGTTTCAAGGAATTAAATTCATGTTGGGGGCTGGAGAGGTGGTTCAGTGGTTAGGAGCACTGGCTGCTCTTTCAGGGGACTGGGGTCCAATTTCCAGAATCTACATGACAGCTCACAGCCGTCTGTAACTCCAGTTCCAAGGGATCTGGTATCCTCACACAGACATACATACAGGCAAAACTCCACATAAAAGTTTTTTTAAAAAATCTTTAAAAATGCATTTATGTTGTCAGGCTTGACACCAAGAACTTTTACTTGCTGAGCCATTTTGCTGCCCTTCCTCTCTCAAATTTCACATTTCATCTCACCATCCTCATTATCTTATTATTATTATCATTATTTTACTGTTTATCTTTCAAATACAATAAAACTATTTTTGTCTTGAGTCGAAATATCTCGAAACATCAATAAAAAGTCAAGTGAAGGTCATGGAAATAACGCTGGGCCAGGGATACAGCTGGAACAAAAGACAGTCTCATTAACTAGAATTCTGACTGGAAATGTGCAAAAGACAAAGGAGAAGAAGAAATTGATGAGAAAAACCTGAAGTATTATATGACCATTTTCTTTTCTTTTTAAATGATTAAATATCTGCCTTGGTGTTTTGCCTGCATGAATGTCTGTGTGAGGGTGTCAGATCCCCTGAACCGGAGTTACAGACAGGTGTGAACTGCCATGTGTATGCTGGGAATTGAACTCAGGTCTTCTGAAAGGGCAACTAGTGCCTTTACCCACAGACCCATCTCTCCAGCCCTGATTGCTTTACGTTAATTTGACACAAGCCAGAGTCGTTTGGAGAGAGGGAGCCACAGCTGAGGAAATGCCCCCACCACACAAGCTTGTAGAGTGATTTGGCATAGCTCAACTCACTGTGGGCAGTGGCACGCCTGGGCTGTTGGTGGTCCTGGTGTCATATGAAAGCAGGCTGAAAAGCAGTGAGAACTATTAAGGAGCTTCCTCCATGAACTCAACATTAGTTCCTGCCTAGAGGAACCTCCAGGCTCCTGCCTTGAACTCCTGGCCTGACTTACTTTGATGATGAACCTACCAACAGTTTTAAGCTGGAATAAATCTTTCCTCTTTATGTTGCTTTTGGTTTATTATAATATACCCTAGGATGTCTAGTTGAGCTTATAATTGACTATATACCCATACGAAAATAAGGCATATGTACTACACACTGAGTCTACAACTCTATATTGAATGTATATATTGGAATTGGTCTTCAAATAATTCATACATGGAAAACAATTGTAGATTGTCACGCATGTTTTTTTTATATGTTATTATATACCTAAGCATTTTTGGAAATAAATAATGACTGAAGGCATCTCTCTCACATTCTCACTCCTGTACAGGTTATACTTTTATGTCTTCCAGATAATTAATGTCCTCTGTCTATATTTAGTCTGATTTGATTTCCTTTAGAGATAGCTAATGGGATAACACAATCTCTATGAGCCCGTTAAATCAACCACCTAATCTTACACATGAAACATTAAACAGCCAGGAAGCATCTGCAATTAGCAAATTGCTTTGATGTGACTAACTGCCCGGCTCTCTGCATCACCGGCATTATGGGCCTAAGTCCCAGATGAAGCTGTTGATCTAGACATGCTGAATGCAGCCGTAATGAGCACGCACTTTCTCATGCAAGGATGGTCCATCTATGGGCTGCCAGGGAGCTCAGGGGGTGATGGAGAAGGCACAGGGTGGGAGGGAGGAGACACGGGGAAGTGATCCCATTCTCTTTCTGGATGGTGTTTCTTTCCCTCCTGAAAAACTGGCAACCTGTATAACATCATTGTTAAAATGGAGAAAAAAAAAAGGTGTTCTATTGCCCAGTAAGATGCTGAAAATGTACCTTCTTAGTTACAGTAAGGACCAGGATCAGAACTCATCTTAGGGGTGTGTGTGTCACTGGCTAGTCGAATATGGATCTGAGTGACCTAGTCTTAAAAATCTACACAGAGAAAATCTGTTTGGGTTTTGTCAAGTAGTACACAATAAAGATTTTGTCTCAGAGTACAGGTGTAATCACTGGGAAGGCCATTCAGAGAATACCAGAGGGCGTACAGAAGAAAGCTTCAATATGCCAATGTTTATTAAGAAAATGGCAGGAACTGTTTACTATGTCTTTGCTATTGCTCCAAGTATTTCAACTGAGTTACTTCATGTGACTCAATGTGGGGAGGTGAGGGGGGGGGTCATAACCCAAGAGCATGTGAAGGGGCCAGACAGATGGCTCAGTGGGCAAAGGCATTTGCTGCAAAGCTGACTACCTGAGGGGGGTCACCAGCACCCACATGAGAGAGCAGAACACCAGCTCCTCATTTTGTCCTCTGACCTCTCTCCCTACAGGAAAATGTGGAGGTATGATTTTTGTAATCATCAATGAATAGATGAAGAATCCCAGGCAGAGGAAGAAAGATGCACCAACATGTTCCTGGTCACATCTGGGCAGGATGGTGGGGCTGGGATTAAGTTCAAGTAGCTTGGTACTCTTGAGCCCTGCTCTTCCTCAGCTGCGTCCCACCTACACATTGAGTCACCACAGATGAAGGCTCGTTGAGAAAGAGAAGAGAAGTGGGGTAGTGTAGTGGACAGAAAACATCCAGTAGCCGGGCAGCGGTGGCGCACACCTTTAATCCCAGCACTTGGGAGGCAGAGGCAGGTGGATTTCTAAGTTCGAGGCCAGCCTGGTCTACAAAGTGAGTTCCAGGACAGCCAGGGCTACACAGAGAAACCCTGAAACAATAACAATAACAACAACAACAACAACAACAACAACCCAAGAAAACAGCCAGTAAGCATATAAGCACTGTAAACCAGCTGGGTAGACGAGAAAGCTCAGGGTAGTGTCTAGACACTGGAATAAAGAGAAGCAGCCAGGGAACTGAATATCCTTAAGAGAACAGGAAGAGGAGGGGAACACAGCTCCACTGGCAAGCTCTGGAGCAAACCTCACAGTGCCAACCATGATCATGTTGACTTAGTAGCCTCCATGACACCAGGAAGTGAATTTTAAAGCTTCATCTTCGAAGTTGTTAATAGATTTAGAGTGGTTTGCTTGTTTTTAATCTCTACCCGCTCTTTGTCAGTGTATGTGTATGTTTGTGTATGAATGTATGTATGTGTATATGTACATGGGTATGTATGTATTATGTATATATGTGTGTGTGTGTGTGTGTGTATACATATGCACATGTGTGGAGGTCGGAGGATAACTTGTGGAAGTCAGTTCTCTTTAACATGTGGGTTCCAGGGATTGAAATCAAATTTTCAGACTCACAGCACATACCTTAGCCACTAAACCATCCTACTGTCCTGTAATGATATTTAAAAATACTATTTTTCTTTCCAAACTTAACAATGTTCTTCCACAGAGTTTAATACAAGGCACACGTTTCTTTCTTGTTTTGTTTGCTTCCCTTTTGTCTTCAACAGAAGCTATTCACTCATTCAACTTTGTAACTAGTTATTTTAAGCAAATAAGAAAGTTATTGCCTTCTTATGTTTGTACATATATTATAACCTACTGAACTCTCATGTTTTACAAGTTGGTTCACTTGAGATTTTTTTTTAAGACTATAATCTGTAAATAATGATACCCCTGTTTCTTCATACCCAATATTTACGCTTCTAACCCCATTCTCTCCTCTAATTACATTCGTGAGCACTTGCAGAATAATCATTAAATAATTATGGTGATAACAAGTGCCCTTGTCTTGCTCCTGACTTAATGAGACGACTTGTAACTTCCCTTCATGTCACAATGTCGTGTGGGCTGCTATTTGTGGTGCCAAGACAGAGATAAGATGGAAAGTTTTAAACAGATGACTTAGGAAACCTTCCCCTGTTATTAAGATCTTACAAAAGGAAAAAGCCAAGATTTTTCTTGTAGCAAATTTTGAGATAACCACAAGGCTGTAATTTTCTATCCGTATGGTCAAGTACCTGACAGATTTTTATATTAACAAGTGAGTTTCCAATATCACTTTTTACCTTTTTAAGCCTAAATTCAGCATAAGGCAATTCAAGGCCCAGGGTTGAGTCTGGGCACTAGCTCCCTTTCCTTCTCCTAGAATGAATTTCCTGCTAAAGTCCTTCTGTGCAGCATGACCTCATTACAGTCCCTGCGGCATAGCAGACATGTCCTGTTGTTTTTGGGTTTCCAGGTGTGTGTGTGTGTGTGTGTGTGTGTGTGTGTGTGTGTGTGTGTGTAGGGGGGCGGGTGTGACAATGTGACTCTCTTTTACCTGCAGCATACTTACTAAAGTCCTCATATGTTTCTGTTTACCACATCCCTATTGTGGTATTGATGAACCAAATTCTTTTTTGTTTTTAATAAAAAGAACCCTTGATTATTATTGATTGTTGTTGTTGATGATAATGGTGATGGTGATGATGATATGGAGGAGGGGACAACACAGGTCATCAGGCTTGCATGTTTGGACAGCAAGCTCCTTAACACACTGAGCTACCTCACTCACTGACCTTGTCTGTGAGGGTCTCACTATCTAGCCCAGGTTGTCCTTGAGCTTTCTGTTCTCCTTCCTGAGCCTCCTGAGATCACAGGCAGGTGTCCTTGCTGAGTGTCACCATAAGAGTCTTATTAAAATATTGTTGGAAAACTAGTATCCAATCATGCACATAAATTTTTCACTAAAGCCCTTGAGTGCTTCATACTTCAGCCAGACTCCCCTAACTATACATTCCATAGAAGAAGAAGACAAGAAATCTTCACTTTTGTACTGTGTTAACCCCGTGGAATTGGGCAGTCAGTGGCAATGCCCTACTGTGTGACTGCTATACAGCCATCCCAGAGGGTCATATAATCTCTCAATATAGTCTTCAAACGAATTAATGTTTGACCTGCTGGTGCCTGTATTTCCTGTCCCTCTTACCTTTTAGGGCTCAAGAAACCAGATTCACTCATACGATAAATCAAACAAAATATTTATTCAGCTCTGCTTTATTATGTCCCAGGTATCATTCAGGGTGCTAGCTATATAGCTGTGAATAATAATCAATCTTGCCTCCCAAAGCTTCCAGGCCAAAATGTTCCAGGCTAAAATTGAGATGAGTATTGTTGTCATGCAGATATATGGGTAGACACTTCTTTCCGTCCTTTCTAGTTTGGGTGCTTTCTCATTCTTTCTCCTGCTTAGTTGCATTGGCTGGAATTTCTAGACTAGTGTTTAATCATTTTGATCTCTCCTTGTTCAGTGTAATGTTAGCTGTGGGTTGGTCATGTATGTCCTTTATTGAACTGAGGTATGTTCTTCCCATTCCTAATTTGTTGAGAATTTTTAGTAGAAAAGTTATTAAAATTTGTCACATAAGTCTGGGTATTCTTAGACCAGTAGCCACATATTCTTAGACTTATAACCACATAGTAGAGTGGTTATAGCTAATAAGAATGTATTGTATCTATTTCAAAGTATCTTAAAAGAACAGTCTTGAGAATTATTATCATGAAATGGTACACATGTTTAAGGGGTTAGATAACTGATTATTATGCAATTAATTTCTGTTTTGAAATAACACATTGGACACTATAAACATGAACAATTATTATTTAATTGTAAATCCATTTTTTTATAATATAAAGGCATATTTACATGGGAGAAAAAGATAGTACCTATTCCAGTGGGACCAAATGCAAGGACCTGAGTCCTCAATGCATTCATCTTTGTTCTACAGACATAAACTTCCCTCTCTCTTAAAAATGTATTTAAAATATATTTTATGAAGTTGATCCATATGAAAGGAAGTTCAGGAAATGCTTCCTGGTCCTGTAGGGCGGGTTAAACAATAGTTTCTGCTGCTGAGGCTTCATTTCAACACTTCATAGGCTCATTTGCAACCTGCATTTTTAACAGGATCAGTTGCCTAATAGCTTCATTTATAGGCATTGTGGTGCCTCTCTTTGGATAAGCTTAAAGTGTCTTACATCTATTATCTTATTAACCATCACCCTAGGGAGTATTGTGTGGTATCTTAGTTAGGGTTTTCATTGCTATGATGAAATGCCACGGCCAAAAAGCAAGTTGAGAAGGAAAAGGTTTATTTGCCTTACACTTCCATATTTTTGGTCATCACTGAAAGAAGTCAGGACAGGAGCTCAAACAGGGCAGGAACCTGGAGACAGGAGCTGATGCAGAGGCCATGGAGGGTGCTGCTTACTGGGTCACTTTTCATGGCCTGCTCAGGCGGCTCTCTTATAGAACTCTGGACCACCAGCCCAGGGATGCCACCACCCACAATAGACTGGGCCCTCCCCCATTAATCACCACTTTAAAAATGCCCTACAGCTGGATCTTATGGAAGTATTCTCTCAACTGAGGTTCTCTCCTTCCAGAAAAATCTAGCCTGTGTCAAATTGACATAAAGCTATCTAGCACAGGTAGCATACATATTTTGTTTTATGGACTGTCACAAGGAAGTTGTTCCTAAAGAGGTAAGTACACATGAAGTAAGGTAAAACTGGAGACAGAAATCTGCCTTTACTTTGTTTTCCTCCATCAGAGGGATGGAGTGGGCTTGGTGATGAGGCTGAGGCTGGGGCTTTTCTCAAAGAGAATGGACCATAAGGATGTTGGGAGGAAGGACCACATGACTTCAATGGAGATATCCAGTAGTATGGAGAGCTGCTACATGTGGGTCCAAACAATAGCCACATGCTACTCTGCCTCACAACCCATGCTGCTAATGTTCAGGAGAGCTCTAGGACGTGCTCTCGTTGGCACAGGGTAGGTACTTGACTTGGTCCATTTGTGTGGCTATATGAAACTACTTGAGTCTAGATAAAGTCTAAAGAAGTTTTGGAGGCTCAGGTGCGTGCTCAACTCTGATGAGGTCCTAACAGTGAGTAGGATCATAATAATGGGATTCCTGTATAGTGGTCACATGGCAACGCAGGAAGTTTTTCATTTTAAAATAAGGTCTCATATATTCCAGACTAGCCTGCTTCACTACGTAGCCATGGATGCTCTTGGACTTCTGCTCTCCATGCCTCCCTCCCCTCAAGAGCTGGCCTTCCTGGCATGCACCACCATACCAAGTTTTTCTGATCCTAGGGATCCGTTCCAAGGCTTGGTGCATGGTGGGCAAGGACTTTACTTATGTAACTACATCTTCAGCCCTAGAACAACATGCTTTCATAGAAACTAACCTACTTCTACTAAGACTTGGCCCACTCACAAGAAATAGCACCAATCTGCTCATGAGAATAATTCATGAGCTCAGGACCTAACTACCCTCTGCTAGGTCCCTACTGTTAACACATCTCCCGTTTCTATGCTGGCACAGAGTCAGGCACATGAATGGGGGTCAGGGGGCAGGAGTTGGGGTGTAAACCAGATTCGGACTGTGATAGTAATGAATACCTATTTATGGAAAGAAAAAAAAAAGCAAGAAAAACGGGATGGAACAGAGGGAAGACAGCATCCCAGTCTTACCATCTTTTTTGTATATGTGCATATGTCACTGAACCTGGAGCTCACTGCTTGTTTAGGCTGGCTGGCCACTGAGCTCTCAGGTCCACTTGTCTCCCACCTCCCTAACACTGAGATTATAGGTACCCAGCTTCTACATGAGCACTGGGGATCTAAACTCAAGTCTTGATATTTAGCAGACAAGGACTTTACCCGCTGATCCATCTCACTAGCACCTTTGCCCTGTGTCTTTTCCCCGTAAAAGTGAGACTGATGCTCACAGTTGTTTCCTGTTATTACAATGATAGTGAGCTTTTGTTTGTTTTTAATTAGTCTTTGTATTTTTGACTCTGCTGAATCTACTCTTGCCATATCTGGGCTCCCCATTTATCATGGACACAGTTCAGCTCTGGAAGAGAACTGTTCCTACTAACTTTGTTCTAATCTGGGCTCAACTCATCTAGTTTAATAAGCCTAATTATTCTTTTAAATATCAAAAATAGTTATTATTATTTCCAGACTCTTTGGGAATCAAAACTATAATTTTATTTAGTATTCTTTCCTTTCTCATTAATCAGAGGAGCATCAGGAATAACATTTCCATTTTTAGATAGTATTACTCTCAAGTGTCAAAATCAGATTAAAAAAATAAACCTATCCTGCCAGGCAGTGGTAGTGTATGCCTTTAATCTCAGCATTCAGGAGGCAGAGGAAGGTGGATTTCTGAGTTTGAGGCCAGCCTGGTCTACAGATTGAGTTCCAGGACAACCAGGGCTACACAGAGAAACCCTGTCTCCGAAAAAAAAGAAAAAAGAAAAAATATATAAACCTAGCCTAACACCATAGGAACATTAGTAGGAGATGCCAGATAGGTTAAAAAATTGATTTTAATTGTTAGGTGTGAATAAGGCAGGAAAGTCGACTTCCAGAATCTAGAAACACTTTATTTTCATTTTGGCCTTTAGACTCAGCATCTGGCAATGTGGCCCAGGTAAACCATGAGTTCCTAGTCCCCTGTATCAACTTCCCAGGGCTAAAGGCACTCAGGACTTTGAACATGCTCATTCCCAGTAGGAGTAAAATGGTTGTTACTGACAGTGCCCATGCAGAAAGACAGGATCTGTAGATTGGAAAGCCAGTTCCTGGGAGCATTGGGAGATTCAGCCCAAGAGCATGAAGCTTAGCTCTGAGCACATAGCAATAGGCACAGAAATATGCAGAGAAGAGGCAGGCAGAATGGTTCTGAAGTTCATGCCCTAATTTATTACTTTCCCATCTAATGGAACGCTTTCCCAAGAATGAGGTTCCTATCAAATTCCTATGTCTCCTCTCTCCCCTTTTGTTCCTACTTTAATTCAGATGCATGCATTATCAAGCATCTGTTTTAATTACAGCCATTGTTGAGGTAGCTAATCAGTTGTTGTCTCTTACCAGCCCAAATCCTATATTGCAGAATTTTTTTACAATCAAAGATACAGTAAATAGAAAAGGAGTTCTTGTATATCAGCACAAAAAAAGCATACAACTTCTTTGCTCACTGATGCAACCAAAACACCCAGGAGTTATTATAATGTGCATTCCCTTGACACAGACTTTTATTTCATGCAAATGACTGTGATTAAGATTCAAATACTTTTTTTCCATTTTCACACATTACTTAATCAATGTGAAGTACTGTGTAAAAATTGCATCTCTTCATAACAGTGATTTTGACCAAGTCAAGTGTTGCTCCTAGAATTATAATCCAGACTTGTGATTCAATTATCATTTAGAGACTTTCTAAATTCAAATTAAGTTCCCTCTAGTCTCCTCCTCCCAACACTATAAACCTAATATCAGTATGGATCATTTGTGAGGTGCAATCAGGAAACAGGCAACATGATGTCGGCTTTCCCCCCACTCCCTTGCAGAAAACCACACAGTCAAGAGCACCTGGTCATTAAAGCATAAAAAAATGCACGAGGTGCAGTCTATTTTCCCACTTCTGTTACATTTGGCTTCGGACTGAATAACACGACACTCCCCGACACTCCCTGGAATACTTAGCTATTTCAACGTCCCTGGAAGCGGTGTGCAAACTGCCATTAAGAAAGTTAAAAAGGGCCGGGCATGGTGGCACACACCTTTAATCCCAGCACTTGGGAGGCAAAGGCTGGTGGATCTCTGAGTTTGAGGCCAGCCTGGTCTACAGAGTGAGTTCCAGGATAGCCAAGGCTACACAGAGAAACCCTGTCTCGAAAAAAACAATAAAATAAAATAAAATAAGAAAAAAAGAAAGTTAAAAAGGGCTCATATAGTATTTAAAGTTTGGTATCTTGGCTTGATGAATTAGCAGTTGGACATTCAAAGAGTCCAGAGGCAGGCGGAATTCTGAGTTGGAGGCCAGCCTGGTCTACAAAGTGAGATCTAGGAGAGCCAGGGCTGTAAAAAGAAACCCTGTCTCAAAAAAAAAAAAAAAAGAAAAAGAAAAAGAAAAAAGAAAAAAAGAAAAAAGGAAGCAGTGTTCTAGAGCCCCACCCAGCAGCTCCCATAACTGCAAACATTGATCTGTATACAGTTTAGTGCACCTGAGCTGGAGGTTGAATCCTGCTTTGTTACTTGTCTATGGCTTATCTCTTCCTTGCTCATTTTGTATTTTTTTGAGGAAAAATTAGATTTGTTTGTTTGCTGAGGACTAAGAACTGGCAGGGTTGGGTTCTCACAATACCAACCATATCTATTTTCTGAATATACTTTATGGCTTGGCTTTCCCTTAGCCGCTGAGGTGAAACTAAAATATAATTCTAAATTGGTTTCCTTCCAACAACACTTATTCCAAAGTCCTCTCTTGTATGTCAGTTGTAACACTGCAATGAGCTCCGTGGTTCTTTGAACGTGATATTGTCTCCCTCTCCTTGGTTTTTAGAACATGGCCCTGCCTCAAACAGGAGCTCAATTTGTTACATTTGGGTCTTGTTTTTTTCTTTCTTTCTTTTTCAAAGGAAATTTGATGGGGCTGGAGAGTTTGCTCAGTGGTTAAGGGTACTTACTGCTGCAAAGGTCCCAGGTTTGAATGCCAGCATCTGCGTGGAAGTGTACCATCTCCTCTGTCACCCAGCATGCATGTGGTACAGAGACATACATGCAGGCAAAATACTCGAAACATATAAAATCATTAAGATAAATCTAAAAAAGGAAGATGAAGTAAACTTGCCTTTAGTGGAGTGTGATAGTCTCTTTTGGAATCATTTCTTGCTCATTCTCCTGGGTCAGATACTCGTCTGCTGCCAGGAAACACTGAGGAGATATTCACAATGAGAAGAGATGAGGGCTCCAATGTTATCCTGGCTGGTTGGAATCAGAGGTCTAGAGGTGACTCTGAATTTAGGAGACTAGGAAACATCTGAGAGACTGCAGTGACCACGAGGGAGGAAGAGGTGCTCTAGACTTGCCTGAGAGAGCCAGGATGGTGTGTCTCTTAGGAGTAAAAGTAGCCAGTTGTGCTGGAGCCTTCATAATTAGACCTTGATCATTCAGATTCAGCTTAGGCTACCTACAGAGGACCACAGGACAGATTCCTATTCACCCTGAGCCCATCTACTGGGATCGAAGGAGGTTTTAGGATAAAGCTTCAGAGAAAATCTAAGTGGTCTCAGAAGATCTGCCCACACAATCTGATCAGCTGCTAAGAACACTGGCTGTTCCTGCAGAGGACACAGGACTGGTACCCAGAACTCAGATAGTGTCTCACAATTATCTACAACTCTAGTTCCAGAGAATCTGATGCCCTTTTCTGGGCTATTGAGACACAAGGCATGCATGTGATGCATAGATATGCATACATATACTCAGGCAAGTGCTCCTACAAATAGAGAGAACTTTGTAAGTTATAAATAAATCACCTTTAATTCCAGCACTTGAGAGGCAGAGGTAGATAGGTATATCTCTGTGAGTTTAAAGTCAGCCTGGTCTACATGAAGAAACCCTATCTTAAAAAAAAAAATCTTCAAAAAAATCTAAAGAGTTATAATTTGGGCCAAGCATGGTAGCACAAGCCTTTAATCCAAACACTCAGGAGGTAGAGGCAGGCAGATCTCTGTGAGTTCGAGGCCAGCCTGGTCTACAAAGCAAGTCCAAGACAGCCAGGACTCTGTCACACAGAGAAACTCTGTCTTGAAAAGCAACAACAACAACAACAACAAAAGACTTATTATTTGAAAATATAAAGATTGCTATGTTTAATTCAATACTGATCCTATATTTTGTATAACAAATTATACTAAGTGTCTCTTTTAACTATATTTTAATTTCAGTCTTAGATGATAAGACTAGGGAATAGAAAGTTTAGGAACTTGGGCTGAGGTCCACAGTCAGGAAATGGTAAAGTCAGACATTGAAACAAAGCACTATGACACAGAGCCCCTGCTTGACCATGCTTCTTTTTCTGCCTTTGCCTGCACGATGGTCGTTTCCATGTAAAACTATGGTGGGGACTCCTGGAGACACTAGAATCAAGCTGCCTGCTCCTCTGTGATCCAGAGGTGAACGTGTGACTTTCTGGATTTCCAGCTTTGTTCTCGAGTATTAACTGTGACAGTAAGATGAACAGTCAAAGCAGGTTGCTTTGAGCCATGAGCATGTGTGTCACTCCATGGAAATCCTTCTAGGGGAGCATCTCTAATCGTCATGAAGTGACGTTTCCCAAGCATGTTTCTATGTGTGGTCTAAAACAATAGCCTCTACACTTTGATTTTAATGTAAATTAATAAGATTTAATTAAATGAAGCAACTGAAAATTAAGTCTTTCACTTGCCTTAGGGATACACTGTACATAATATGTGTGTGCACCTGTGTGCATGCGTGTGCACAGACATGTTTGTGAGTGTTGTTAGAAGACAAAAGAAGATACCAGATCCCCTGGAGCTGGCATTGCAGGCAGTTGTGAGCCACAAACCATGGGTGTTGGTAACTGAACTCTGGCCCTCTGAAAGAGCTATAAGTACTCTTAATAGCTGAGTCATATAAACTTTTTTTTTTTGGTGTGTAAAATATACATAACAGAATTTACCATTTTAAAAGCTGTGAGTGTTATTCATTGTTTACATTGTTTACATTGTTATGCCACTATTTCCAACGTCTATGCCCAGAACTTAAGACAACTTATATTTGAGTCTGGCATGGAGGTGCTTGCCTTCCCTTTATCTCTGTGCTCAGGAAGCACGGAAGACCTCCATGAGTTCAAGGTTAGCCTGACGTGTGTAATGAGTTCCATGCCTGCCAGGAGTACACAGTGAGATCTACTCTCAGAAAACAAACAAATATTTTATTTCACTTTAAACCAGTTTTTAGTGTGGTAAAATATTCATGTGAACACATTAAGGACCTCTTGAATTCAATAGTTTCTCTTTCCATATTTCCATAAAATACTGGCTTGTTATAACTTGGTAGTTATTATTTTGGTCATAGACAGATTAAAAAACACAGCATAAATTTAGGGCAAAGAAATTTAAAGAAAAATATGAATTTTGAAGCTTTATGTTATCTTTTTGCCTTCTTTTCATGTGTATATGTGTGTACTGTAAATGTATGTGTGTTCAATGTGAGGGCATACGAGTGGAGGCCCAAGGGTGGTGTTGGGAACCTTCTTTGATTGCTCTCCACTGTATGTATGCATGCATGCATGTATGTATGCGTGTATTCATGTATGTATGTATGCATGTATTCATGTATGTATTTATGCATGTAGTGTGTAGTATGTATGTATGTATGTATGTATGTATGTATGTATGTATGTATATATGTTTGTTTTTGAGTCAGGGACTCTCAGTCAAGCCCATAGCTCACCCATATGGCTAGTTTCATTAGATGGCTCTTAGGCTCCTTCTCTGCCTTTCATAATTATAGGGGAGCTGCTGAACTCATATGCCATTTACTTGGCTTCTGGAGATCCAAACGCTAGTCCTCTTGCTTTTGTGGCAGGTGCTATATCCACATACTATTCTCCCCAGACCAGTTATCTTTTTGTTCTGGAAATGGGAGAGTATAGTGACTTCCTCCTTTCCCTCTCTCTCCCGCCCTCCCTCTTCCTCCTCCTTTTCCTCTCTCCTCCCTCACCCCACCTCCATCTATGTATGTATCTCTTTTCAGACAGGGTCTCACTCTGTAACCCATGCTGGCCTTGAACTCATGGCAGGTACTCCTGCCTCAACCTCCTGGTAGGATTGCTGATGTGAATCACTCTGGCTAGCTTCCCCTCTTTAACTGTTGGAATAAGACAAGCCTCCTTCACTCATGGACTCCAAGTCTCTGTTCTCTTGAGCACTATCTGACCATGTAGGAACCACGTCTCTCTAAAGCACGGGCCATGGTTCAGTCAACACACACTTGTGGAGGCTCCATAGGAGTCAGGAGTATTTCAAACAGGGCTACAATGGGTATCCACATGTGTTTCGTGGATCCCATCTGAAATAAGGAAGGACAAGCAACCAACCCAGAAGACAGAAAACCCAGCAACACCCTGTCGGCTGCCGCACAGCATGAAACAGGACGATGCTAGGGAAGTCACATGGACCTGTATTTTTGTGTCAGCATCAGAACTAAATTTCCAACTCAAGGTCAAACACACACACACACACACACACACACACACACACACACACACACACACACCAAAACAAACCTACAAACCAAAACCATGAGAACTTATATTTCCTAGTAGTGTGAGCTGCAGCACTGTGGTCCTGCCCTGCCCTGATGCTGCTTACTGGTCAGCGCTACCCAGTCCCTCACATCATACTCTTTGGCCATATGTATCTGGTAATTGGTCAGTGGCTCACATCCTATCCATACGTGTAAAAAAGCAGACACCAGCAGCATTTGCAGGAGACTTGCTCCATACTGGTGCTGCGCTGCCCATCAGCCTCCAGGTTTGAAATGAATGGAGGAGAAATCTGAAAGTAGAGACACAGGCTCATTGTGCCTCTCCAAGGGGATGCACACTTACAGAGTGGGCAGCTGTTTGGGTATGGAAGGAAGAGGCCAGGGGTTAACTCCCCTGTACAGCAAGCAAAGCATTTCCTAATGTGGCCAAAGAGCTCACCGTCCTATGGAGTCCAGAGGGATACGTCAACGGCTGTGCAGTAGGAGGGTACATGTAAGAACATGTACTTGTAACATGCGATATGTTTTCATCCGTGTGAGTTCAGATTGAGGAAGCACGATGCGGTGCGACATCGGAGGTACAGCGTGGGACTCAGAACAGCAAACCTTGCCACAGGTTTTTGTGTGTGTGTTTTTGGCTGGGAAGCCTTCATCATTGGCAAGTCTTCTGGATTATGCTGCCTCTTGAACACACTCTCTCTCAGTGTTCTTTACCAGCAATTTACAGCTTGGGAAAATAGCCTGGGGGCGAAGAGCAGTTTACACAAGGGGAACCGCAGAATGCGGTTTTCAATTGCTGTTTGGGTGACCCCTGAGCTGGGGCAATGTGATTTTGAGTGGGTTTTAAATGCTAGTGCTGATGGAGCTATGGCACTGTTTATTTGTATGGGTTCTTAATCACTGGCCTGGCATTTTGTTTTTATCTCTCCCTTAAATGCTGGAGCAGTGGATTCCCAAAATAATTTTTATTTTTTATTTTTCAGGGTTTAGAAAGTCAACCGCAATATAAATATTCTTCATTAAAATTCATAGATGTTTTTATTACTGTTAAAAAACAATGTCACTTCTAACAAAAACTATTGCTTGTTGTGGCTTGTGCACTTCTTGTATGTCCAGAGCTATGTCTAGATCCCACTGCGTGCCATTTTGCATTGTCCCAACAACCCGCATGTGAGCAGTGAGGAAATAAAGGTTAGAAAATGCAGTTGTGAGCTACTTCAGTAGGAAATTCCTGAGGTGGAAGGAGGCAGTAGACTGGAGGGAATCAAGGCTGTGTCACTGCACTGGATGCTGGGACGAACCCAGAGGACACACCCACAGCTTACAGAGGATATGGGAGAAATCCTTCTGGTAGCCTTGCAGGAATAGATGCCAATAACACGGGACTTTTGAAAGTGAAGACGTACACACATAAGTGCAGCAAGAGGTTGTGCAGGAACCCCAGATCAGATTTCATCATGAGTACCCAGAGTGAATCATCTACTGATTATCATGAAGCTTGAATGGGGCGTCTCAGAATTGACTGATAATTCTAAAGTTACACTGTACAAGTGCAAACCGGAGTAAAACCATTACACTTGGTGTCAGAGGAGCCATGTCACACAGAGAGCCAAGTCCTGCTTCACAGGCTGATGAATCAGGATGGGTGTGCTGAGAGGAAAGACATGGGACCACCTGACTCTACAACCGTAGGCAGGACAAAATAGCATCCCTGACAAGTACTGAGTCATACAGAATAGCGTGTCATCCTAGCTTGACACACAGCTTCTGTGTGATTTAGAAACAATTTCACAACTGAAAGCTTTCAGCAGTTCCATTCCCTACTGCTTAGAGATGGGAGTCACTGCATGGGGGACCCTGGAAATGGCCTAAGGCTCTGGAGCAAACCAACAGGACTTGTGTGCAGGGTTCCACCGTGGCGAATGGTAAACCACCCTGCAGCGCGTCCTCCCAGCCCTCTGAGCACCACCCAGCCTCTTGGGATCAGGTTGGTGATGTTTCCAACACAAACGTCGTTCATTATGCAGCCACAACTGTTCCTGGTTGCTCTCCGAGTTACTAAAGCACTTTGCTCAATGACATTTTGAAGTCATGAAGTCTGTGGCTAGGAAGGGCTCACAGGGGATTTAACAGTTGGTCAAATTTCAGCCCTGAAAAGAAAACAGAGGGATGAGCCAGCAGGGCTACTGCTCCTCCTTGGCCACAGGCAAACTTGCCTTCCAACCACCTCAGAGAAAGGTGACACATTCTGTAACTGTGTGTTCTTCTCCCTAAACGGTATAGGTTTCAAGACCTCCAAAACCGGAATCAGTATAGCTCACTCTCTTCCAGTCTCTTTCTCTGTTCCATGGTCCTCTTTTTCTTCCCAAACAGAGATCCTTCTGTGTTCATATGTTGTGAGTATGTATGTGTTAAACCTAGATTCTGAATATGATTGATTGATTCTGAATATGATGTGAGTGTGTGTGTGTGTGTGTGTGTATGTGTGTGTGTGTGTGTGTGTGTGCTGGTGCACATGTGTCATGGCAGGCTCTCCTTCCCCTGAAGCAGACTGCCTCTTGCCTCTGCACTAAATGGGTTTCTGACCAACATCTGTGTCTCTGTCTTCCTACCTTCTCACAGAAGAGCAGTGGTTACAGCTTTGAGTTGCTGGATCCAGCTGTTTTGCGAGCATTTCAGGGTCCTTGGCTGGTCAGGCAAGCCTAGCCTATGCTTTTTGTGTTCTCAGCTCTCCATGTGAGCTTTTGTCTTTCTTCTCCTCTATCACTCTATCGCTCCTCGTTCTCCTCTCTCTTTAACCTCTTCCTCACAGAGCGACCACTCCACTACTTTTATGGACTGTCTTTATACTATGCACATACATTTAGATCCAGATCTAGATTTCACATATGTCAGAGAATATGAGATATTTATATTTCTGGGTTTAGTTGTTGCTGTCCTCTGCAAACCCCAGGTCTGAACTCTTTATACTGTTCTGCTCATTAACAACTTAGACTTGATGTGTAAAAAGTAAATAAACTGATATATAATTTGTTGGTGGTGTGTGTCTGGTATTCAGCCGAAATGTTTGTCGTTACTTTTAAAAATATTTTTTAGTCCTTGGGATTGAACCCACAGCCTCAAAATCTATCTAAGATTTCAGCCTTTACCAACATTTGGCTTCAGATAGAAAGAGTCTTAGGTGTGGTAGGATGGTGGCATGGGTAAAAGGGTTTGCTGCCAAGCCTGGTGACCTGAGTTCAGTCTCTAGGAATCACATGATGGAAGGTGAGAACCAACCTCATCAAGCTGTCCTTTGACTTTCACACACGTACCATAGTACACGTGTTAACATATGTACACATACACACACATATGCACAGTAAATAATGTTACAAAAGATTAAAATATAACCATAACACCAGCAGCATTTTTTACTCAGAAGACTTCCACCAGAGTCACTGAAAGTCTTTATCTACAGAGACCTAACAAGGGACTTGGAAAGCCCACTGTGCCTTTTGCTAGGAGCACTTTTTTGTAGAAAATGACAATATAATTTTATTTTATGCCACTTCTATTTGTCATGTATAGCATTCTATAGCAACTAGAAAGAGAAAAGTCTCTGGCTTTTAGATTGATTGTTCCTACTCAAGTACAAATTAAAATCAATTCGAGTAAAGTAGTTTTAATGTGCCACAAATGCGTGTGTAGCGTTCATGTGGGCTTATCGGGATAAGGAGTGAAAAATGTAAAACCTCTCGGTTGCTTCCGTGTATTAAGAAACTGCCCCCTGCCCCCATGCCCCAACTCTGAAAGTCAATCAGGGAAGAAGCAGGCTGGCTGGGAAAAAACACACTGCTTTGTCCACAAATGTCACTACCCACTGCGGTCCTCTTAGGTGAGGCTTGGAAGGGATTCGGAAAATTCTCAGAACAAGTCACTTCCGCTCGATACTTTGCAACTTTCTTGAGGCAGAAGCAATGGCGTCCACCTTCTCGGGGGCCCTCTGCCATTGCGGTTTCCGGGGAGGCTCGCACTTTGTAAGGGTTCAGCAATACAAGCTGATCTTCTGTTGTAAGCTCCATTTTTCGTTTATTTCTTAGGAACCTGGTAGGCATTTCATATTTTTCCCCCTTTCGGTCCTGAAAGTAGCATTAGTAGAAAAAAAAAATCAAAAGCAAGCAGAAAAGTGGCATAGCTAATTTAGGCTAATTAGGACGGCAGACGCTGATACGCACTCCAGAGCTTCCCATGCCCTTCCACGTCTCCACCTGATTGCTTCCACCCGGAGCAAACCCAGAGGCACTTAGAATTACATCACATCCTCTTCAAACACCAAACCACTCAAGCTAATTTTATCCTATTAAACAGGCTGAAGGATCCAGAAGAAAGGGTCTCTCTCTCTCTCTCTCTCCAAAAGCTTCAATTACCAGGGTCTCTGATTATCATCGCCTCAATCCTAGACCCACCACTAAATACTTTTTTTTTTTTTTTTTGCTGGGTGTTGCCTTCTTGATTTAGATGAAAGTAAGTGTTATGAGCATGTCTTTATAGTTCTGGTGACATTAGGAGTTAAGCTGAAAAAGAAACACCCTAGTTATTACCAGGGTTAAACCCAAGTCAAGCCTGAAGTTTCAGAGGATATTAGAACCACAGAAGTGAGCACCTGTCTGAACATTAGCATCTAGAGAACTCTTGCTCTCCCTCTCTCCTTTCGTTACCTTCCTTCTTTTTTGACATCACCTAGGCTGGTCTTGAGCTCACGAACTCCAGTGATCCTTCTGCCTCAACCTCACGCGCCTGCAATGACATATCTGCCCCGTCGTGGCCCGCTCTTTCCTTTTCAGAACTGCTGCAAAAGTAGCTCGACCCCAACAGAAGGGTATTTGAAGTTGGAATAAGCACTTGGCTGAGGAAGCAAAGGGCAAGAAAACTTCTTACGTTGGAGTTCACTGAGATGGCAATGTAGCCGACCACCAACCCTTTCACTTTTTCTAGTGGACAAATGTCACATATGCCCAGAGAATGACTTTCAAACTTCTAATTTCTAAATTCAGAATAAACTTTCTTCTCAATTTTAACCTGAGAAGTTTTGCTAGGAAATATTTAATACATATATAAATTATTATGGCAAGAGTAGAATAGTGCTCTAGAGTTTATAATGTGAAGCCCCTTTGCAAGCCTAAAACTTGAGATTGAGGTGGGATGTTTCATTGTTCTTGATTCTTTCTTGAGAAATGACTCATAAAGGCCACCTTAAAATCCTTGCTTAAGAAGATTTGCCAGGTAAAGACACATGAATTCACACGAATGGACCCAAAAAACTGATTTCAGAATTAAACGCATCCTCAGTGAAAATGTAGTTCCATTTCTGGACCAGAAATAGGTTTGCCATGACTTAGAAGGAGCCAGAGTAACAAAAGATTTGCCCACCTTCAGTACCGTCCAGGCACCCGTGCATCCTTTGCAATGATACCCGGAGCAATTTTTCATTTCTCCCAGAAAGGCGTTGGAACTTTTAAATATGTGTGGCGTGCCTCACTCGGTCAGTACATTTGTCACATTTAATTTCTGAGAATCTTGGCTACGTGTGATCAGGACAAATGGTACAGATTACATGTCTTCCTTCCCGTTTAAAATAGTCTCCTCTCTTCATCAGATGATCTACTCAATGGCCCTCACACAGTTGTCCTATTACACATACACGCAGAGAGAGAGAGAGAGAGAGAGAGAGAGAGAATTTTTAATTGTTTTAAGACAATCACCTCTCCCCCACCATCCCCTAAAGAAACAGACGACAGACGTTAAACCAGCATCCATCCAAACTCTGTTTTGGCCAATTTTCTTAATGTTTCAGCAGGGCTTAATCTGTTGGCATAAGTGTTTAGTCCCATTAACAGCTAAAGTGACCGGCCGCAACTCACTGTGCTGACAGTAAACAAAGAATGTGAGGAATGGCTTTCAAACAATGCCTGAGCCTCAAGCCATTTGTCTTCAGATGCCACCGCGAGACTTGTCCACACCAGAACTGCCTCTCCCCAGAGCCCCAGTCTTCCATAAAATACACCTACCACAGGGTTATTATTAGTTGACTAGATAGGTCCCTCACACTGCTCTACTCTGATTGGTTACTTGGACCCACGTGCTCAGTAAAGTCCTTCCTCCTCAGCAGTTAGAGCAAATTTGATAAAAACTGGAAGGTGGGTTAGTTTTGACTGCACTGGGTTTCTGTTGCATTAACCCCAGGAGATGGATTCCTCTGTGTAAGAGCTGACCCCTGTTATAGTGGGTTGCTCCCTGAGAGGAGAAAACATAATTTAAAAATGGAAACAGGGCAGGTGGTGGTGGTGGTGTGTGCCTTAACTTCCAGTACTCAGGAAGCAGGGGCAGAGGCAGAGGCAGAGGCAGAGGCAGAGGCAGAGGCAGAGGCAGAGGCAGAGGCAGAGGCAGAGGCAGAGGCAGAGGCAGAGGCAGAGGCAGAAGCAGAGGCAGGTGGATCTCCGTGAGTTCGAGGTCAGCCTGGACTACAGAGCTGAGCTCTAGGACAGCCAGGGCTACACAGGGAAACTCAGTCTCAAAACAAAACAAAACCAAAAAACAAAACAAAACAAATTAAAAAAAACCCCAAAACAAACTCAAAAACCAAAAAATAAAAAGAGGAAGAAAGAAAGAGAGAGAGAGAGAGAGAGAGAGAAGGAGGAGGAGGAGGAGGAGGAGGAGGAGGAGGAAAGGAAGGAAGGAAGGAAGGAAGGAAGGAAGGAAGGAAGGAAGGAAAAGAGGGGAGATATATATATATATATATATATATATATATATATATATATATATAGAGAGAGAGAGAGAGAGAGAGAGAGAGAGAGAGAGAGATTGAGAGAGAGAAGAAAGCAAGCAAGCAGGAAAGAAGCCAGACCTCTTCATATCTAGGCATAGCATACAAACACCAACTCTTTAAACACCTAGCTTCTCTTTTGAGTCTCTCTAGGATGTTTTAGTCAGCACAGAGTCCTTTCCCATCATTCTCCCAGTAAGGATTTCATTTTGTTAGGCTACAAAATGTAGCCTATAACAAGGTTGTTGCTTCCTGTTGTTTTGCCTCTACCCAGCCCTTCCCCCTCTCCTATGACAAAAGTGTCCACTGAGGACAATGTTCCCTGTCCCAGGATCTTCATGTGACTACAGGATTAGAGAGAGTTCCCCCAAGGGAGCCAAAGTCCTCCTTGGGAACTTTTTCTCTGGGCGATAACTTCCATGTGCCCAACAGTAAGCAGCCATCCATTCCCTGAGGCACCCCTAGCCCCCTTTCTTCTGAAATAGCACACACATGATATCCAGAGGCTCTCATGCGTGCTGTCCAGTGCTGTTGAGAGCTGTATCAAGAGTGTGATGTTCTGGCAGGTTGGACATTTAAACAAAGGGGACCAGGTGGAAGGCTGTAAGTGGAGAAGTTGACATAGCTGGGAATGAGTTTTGAGACTCCTCCCCAAATCTCTATTAAAACGAGAAAGCTAACCCATTGTAAGGCAGAAGGAGTACAGGGAGGGTGCAGGCACATAGATTTATTTACTCTCTCAGTGTTTAGCAAATGCTTACCGTATGCCAGATATTGTGTGTATCGTGTGGACTGGGAGCTACGGCTCTGAGCACGGCAGCATGGCAGGCTGTATTTATATACCTATATATAATCCAGGAGATTGATTTCTATCTGGACATGATTCCTACAGTTTCTCAACGCTCCCTGCGTCTCAGCCTTTGCAGCTGGTTCTTTGCTACCCTGAAATGCGTTCTTCATCCCACGTGCACCCACTTGCACCCCTCCCGACTCATTTACCTTCGTAGTTGCCCTTTGCTCTTCAACACTCATGAAACCCCTCTGCACAGTCTTCATCCCTACCTACAAGGTCTCTGGTCTCAGATGACCTTGGTGACTTTCCCTTCTGGGTTTTGTCATTGGGCTCTCCAAGTCCCATAGCACAATGGCTAGGGATGATTCATTCCCCTTTCTCCCCACCCCCATCTCTTTATCTTGCTGGAACAACTAATTTTTTAGATGGTTGCTGTCTGCTGGGTGTCAAGTAGACAAGGTAGGTCCATTGAGAAGTCAGGTGATGAGTTAACAAGTGGCAGTTCATCCACTTGCCTCTGTCCCCATCCTATCACATGGTGGAAATGTTTGTAGTAGGTCTTCTCCAGTGGGTCTTCTCTAAGATCTCAAGGTCCTAACTCATATTGGCGACTAACTTTCTTTTTGATAATGGTTTCCATGTGTCCCTAAACCATGGCCATTCTGAAGACAATATGCTTTCTCTCTTACTCTCCTGACTTCCTTTTCTTGTGTTTCTTTTCTCCTCTGTCTCCCATCTCTCTCTTTCCTTCCTCTCTCTTATTTCCATCCCTTCCCCACATCCCTATGCACACACACACATATGTATCTGGTGAGAATGTTATATTCTGGTATATCTCCGTGATATGGAGTTTCCAAGGAACTCCAGGGAAGATGTAAATAACTTTTGTCTATACTTTATGGATGAATATTTCTCTCTGTGTGTCTCTCTCTATCTCTCTCTGTCTCTCTCTACCTGTCTCTCTCTCTCCTGTTTCCCCAAACTCCTGACTCTATAGGAACCTTCTTCCGTATTCCCTGTGCACCTTTGTTTAAAACAAAAAACTTAACCCCAAAAAGCCTGATTTAAACAACTCACTTATTATGTTGTGAATAACTCCTTAAAGATCCCTTCTGTTTGGGCACTGGCTGCAAGAAGATGGGTTCTGTGCAATCCATCTGTGAACACAGAGCAGGACAGGGCGTCAGTGAAGCGCTGCTGCAAGGATGTGTGCTATGTGCTTCAGGCTTAAAAAAGAACCTAATTGTGGGAGCTGGTGAGTTGGCTTGGTGGTGAAGAACACTTACTGCTCTTGCAGAGGCCTGGAGTTTGGTTCCCAGGACCCAGACTGGGTAACTCACAACTCCTTGTGAGTCCAGCTCCAGGGAATTTGATGCCCGCCTCTGGTTTTTGCAGGCAACTTCCCTCACATGCACATAATCCTGAATGTTCACATTCACAGCCTCTCATGCAAATACACAAAGCACATTACTACTACTACTACTACTACTACTACTACTACTACTACTGCTGCTGCTGCTGCTGCTGCTGCTGCTGCTGCTGCTGCTACAAAACCTAGGTTACTTGGCAGGGGACTTGGAAGCAACTGAAAGAATCTGTCACCCTGGGGTGGTGATGTGTGAGAAACGGGACATCAAAGTCCCATGGGCTTCCTGAGAACATTTACCTTACACCCCTGCCAAGGCCATCAGGGAGGCTGGCTCACAGAGGAGCCAGAGAACAATGTTCTGTCTTGCAAAGGGCAGGACGGCTGTTCCCTGTACTCCCTGCCTCTGGGCAAGTGTGCCTACCTCTGCTCCTCAGACAGACCTCAGTTTCTTACCTCTGCAGCCTGCTCCTACCCACTGGGCTACCTGGCTTTTGATGCTCTCTATTGCTCTTGAAAGTGACCTCTAAGTCACTGTGTTTGTAAAGTCCTGTGTCCTCCAGAGATTCATTCTTCTGAGAGCTAAGTGCTCTCACCTGATGGTGGCAATCATATCTACCCTTGTTTGAACCTTATTGACCTCTGACGACCCTGACTGGCAGTTGTTTTATGCCTCACACCCCAGGGGTCCTCTGTCTTGTGCAAAGTAGATAGATGCTCAGTCAATTCAGGTTTGGATATTTGCTTTTCCCCAGAGACTCCTTCTGATTTCCTTAGGTGTCCTGGTGTGTTGATTCACAAGTCTGTCGGGTTTGGGATAGTATGGGTAGTATGTCTCTTGTTCACAGCAGTATCCCAGGATCTAGCATATAAATATTTATTCACAATAAACATTTGCTGGACAAATGGACTTAACAATTAGCAAACACAGGATGTAGAGTGAGGGAAACTCAAGAACAAGGAGCTGTACTGGGGCAAGAGGAAGACTGGCTTTTGAAGATATGGATAGAGTGGCCTTGTGCCTGGATTTGGCCCTCTAGAGGCACAACGATCAGTGAAAGATGTCAGTAGGTGTGCTGTGATGTCAAGGACTCTGGCTGATGGAGGATCTAGTGGAAGGATGCAAATGGCCCCATGATGCAGCCACCTCAGATCCCCAGCATACTCTCACTCATGGGTAAAAGGTCCTCCCTTGCTGGCCCCCAAGTGTAGAAGGTCCTCCCTCGCTGCCCCCCAAGTGTAGAAGGTCCTCCCTCGCTGCCCCCCAAGTGTAGAAGGTCCTCCCTCGCTGGCCTCCAATTGTAGAAGGTCCTCCCTCGCTGCCCCCCAAGTGTAGAAGGTCCTCCCTCGCTGCAACCCAAGTGTAGAAGGTCCTCCCTCGCTGGCCTCCAAGTGTAGATTAGTACATGAGGTTTAGGCAGGATCACATGTTATGATGGACTCTGGAAAGTCCCCATCCTGTAATTCTTGCCTAAATATGTCTGTCCTCAGAACACATCCTCTTCTTTTTCCTAGGCTGAGAAGCATCCTAGGGCAGATGGTCTGATGATGAAGTTGGGGAGAAGAGATGTGTTACCTTAAGTTGGCAAGAGAGCCTTTTCCAGATGAGGAGCTCTTCTACTATTCTTGAATTTCAAGGTTATTTAGCTTTTGTAGTTAGTCCACTCTGTGCACAGTTCTTCACAGACTAGGTTTCATTTTCCTTCGCTCTCTCTGTAAACCTCCCAAATTCACGATGTGCCATTTTCACCCCAAATGGGGAAAAATAGGTCACATTTAAAATGCAAAATAAAGACCCATGGTAAAGCTTTCTCAAGAGACATCCTATTAAAGTTACCATCATCCTCTTAGATAGTATCAGAGCAGAAAATAAATAAATATATAAAATAAAAGAAGGTAGAGATTGGGAACGTGGCGACTCTCCTTTCCCCTGGTATTTGTAAATGAGTGCTTTTCAGTCCTCCCCGTCCATCTTCATTAACATTGTGAGCGATTTGTATTGGTCCAGCAATGCAGCGTCTCTGTATTGTGCGAGCACATGTGATGTCTTGGAAATGGGCAATTTAATATGACAAGCACCCCATCTCTCAGAGTTTTTTTATTTCATAAATAGTAATTTCTGCCAGGAATTATTCCATGATTTGTGCATAATTTCATGCAGATGGTTATTTAAATATAAATAGAGAAATCTGTCATTTAATATTGTGTCTGCCCCTACTTGGGTTGGCATTCGCAACGCTTTAAAATAAGGCCACAAGTGAAAGATTTAAAAATAAAAATCCTCAAGCCACGTACTAGCTAGGAGATAATTGTGTCTGTTCATTAATTGTCGTTTGAGTGACCTCCAATTAACTTTCTCAATATTTTCCAGTTTCTTTAAAAAGAAACTTAAATGGGGTCTCTTTGTGAAATGTGTTTACAATGTAATGAAAAACCTCTTTGTTTACCTAATTAAGACTGCATTCTCTGAGCAGTAAAGACAGCTCTCTCTTCTGAGGACACCCATTTCCCTCCTTTGCAAATACTAACTTTTGACACCAAACTAACATGGGAGTGGCTGAGATATGAGGCCAGACCCACAAGTATGTGGACCAACACCCACATTTCTATTATTCTGATGTCTCTTTCCATCAAGAAATGCCATAGAGTTGTTTGTATTAATGAATTTTACCATAATTCGGAGACAGCACGAAGGAGGGGTAATGGCTGTTGTAATTAACCTCCTTTGTTTGAACAAACCAGAATTCAGCAATAGGTTCAAAGACAGGAGGAGCTTTGTGAAAACTAGCTCAGAGCAGTGCTTACATTCGTGGCCTATTGCACTCACCAAGCACAAATTATGACCTTGAAGACTGGCAAGGAGGCGCTATGAAATGGAAGAGGAAAGCGTCTCACCATCGCCAACTTTGGCCGTTTCTTTGTCTATTCTCGTCCAAGAACTGAGAAGAGCTTGTCAGATGAGACAGCCTTCTGGGAGTGTGAGCATGGGTGAACAAAATGGGATTTTCCCATTTTTAAACAATGTTTTGGTAGCAAGACTACAAAAGGAAAAACAACAACAACAACAAAAACCAAAGAGGTGAAAACAGGGGTGTGCCCATTAGTGTATGTGTATGTATGCATGAGTGTGTGTGAGTATGTGTATATGTGTGCATATATACACTAGACTTCTTGATGCTAGTTCTTAGGATTCTGTTGACTCTCAAATCTATATGCCTGGCCTAAATGTCTTCTCTATTTGCACTTCCAACTTCTTCAAGGCAAGAGGTATCTCTTCAAGGAGAACCGTTTCCAATTAAAAGCAAGGAAGCTAAATTCAAGGAATTCTTTGTCCTTGCCTTTTTTTCTTAATTTTACTATTGCCTTGAACTCAGAGGTGATGTTCTCCTATTCCTTGCTTGTTCGTGTCAATGATCTCACTCATTTAGTCCCACAGAGGACTTCCGCATCAGCTTTCACACATGACAGCAACACCTATGCCTCCTGAGGGAGTGTACAGCATCTTCATACACGCCGCTGTGCTCTCGGCTTGGAATGGTCTGTTGTTGCTAGGGTAAGCTTAGCATTTGGAGGAATTCTCATTTTGAATTAGACTTTTTTTGTTGTTGTTGTTTTTCAAGACAGGGTTTCTCTGTGTAGTCCTGGCTGTCCTGGAATTCACTCTGTAGACCAGGCTGGCCTCGAACTCAGAAATCTGTCTGCCTCTGCCTCCCAAGTGCTGAGATTAAAGGCGTGCGTCACCACTGCCTGGCTTAGACTTTTTTTTTTTAATTGACAATAAAAGTCACGCTTCTTCCCTAGCTTTCAGTTCTGTCACTTGGAAAATGCGAGGCTTGAGTATCAAATGGTTGATCCCTTTCTGGCACTCACATCCTTTGTGTCTAGAGGCCAGCATTCTGATAACGATTGTTGTCCAGCTGTGGGTTTTTTGTTTGTTTTGTTTGAACTATGGCTTCTTTCTGTTTGCTGTGGTTGAAGAGTATTCAAGTCAGATTCCCTGGTTTTGAATCCAGTTTCTCCACTGACCAGATGCATGACCTTGGGCAAGTAACTTCATCTCAGTGGATCTGTTTCCTAATCTATAAAAGGGCACAGTATATTAAAAGCCTTTACTTCATAAGTTAGCAGGACTGTATGAGATGCTCAGTACGGACTGATCAGTAAAATTTACATGGGCACGTTGGACATGCAGGATTCTTTTAAAAAGACATTATCCTTAAAACAAAACAAAACAAAACAAAACAAAACAACCACTAGCCTTTTTAGCTCTCACATCTGCCTGAACAGTTATGGCCAACAGGGACCCATTTTTCTAGTGTGACATAAAACAGATACATGCTTATCTTATCTTTATCACAACAATATACTTCTAAGAGTAGGGCATCCTCTTTTCTTTTTTTTTTTTTTTTTTTTTTTTTTTTTTTTTTTTTTTTTTTTTTTTTTTTTTTTTTTTTTTTTT
>LR751700.1:67262-143350 GCA_902729485.2 Mus minutoides | reverse complement strand
GCGACACACAGTTTTAATTCCAGCACTTGGGAGACAGAGGCAGGCAGATCTCTTAAGTTCAAGGCCAGCTGGGTCTATGTAGTGAGTTCCATAACAGGTTATATAGACATCTTTTTTGTTTTTTCCTTGTTCCGGTCAACCCTGCTCACTCTGGTCTGTCCCGCTCACTCCGGCCGGCCCCGCTCGCTCCGGTTGGTCCCACTTGCTCAGTCCCTGCTCTCTCCAGTCCAAGGATTCATTTATTATTATTCATAAGTACACTATAGCTGACTTTAGACGCACCAGAGGAGGGCGTCAGATCTCATTACGGGTGGTTGTAAGCCACCATGTGGTTGCTGGGATTTAAACTCATCACCTTCAGAAGAGCAGTCAGGTGCTCTTACCCGCTGAGCCATCTCACCAGCCCTTATGTAGAGATCTTGTTAAAATAAGTAAGTAACCCCTGCAGTGGTAGCGCACGCCTTTAATCCCAGCACTTGGGAGGCAGAGGCAGGCGGATTTCTGAGTTTCTGAGGCCAGCCTGGTCTACAAAGTGAGTTCCAGGACAGCCAGAGCTATACAGAGAAACCCTGCCTCAAAAAAAAAAAAAGTAAGTAAATTAATAAACAAATAAATAAGCCAAAAAATGAGAGAAAACAACTACAACAAAAATCTTTTCAGAAAATGGGAATGGTGCACTCATCTGTCATCCCAGCATACTTGTCAATCATCCCAGCACACCTGTCAGTCATCCCAGCACACCTGTCAGTCATCCTAGCACACCTGTCAGTCATCCCAGCACACCTGACATCCCAGCATACCTTTCATCCCAGCACACCTGACATCCCAGCACACCTGACATCCCAGCACACCTGACATCCCAGCACACCTGTCAGTCATCCGAGCACACCTGACATCCCAGCACACCTGTCATCCCAGCACACCTGACATCCCAGCACACCTGACATCCCAGCACACCTGACATCCCAGCACACCTGTCATCCCAGCACACCTGTCATCCCAGCACACCTGTCAGTCATCCCAGCACACCTGACATCCCAGCACATCTGACATCCCAGCACACCTGACATCCCAGCACACCTGTCAGTCATCCAGATCAGCACACCTGACATCCCAGCGCTAAGGATGGAGAGGTAAGGAGGACCATGAATTCCAGGCCAGCCTTGACTACAGTGAGAACCATTCTCAAAACCCAAAAGAGGTGGGGCGGCGGGGAAAAAAAATAAAGCTGGTCTGTGATAGCACACACCTTTAATCCTATCATGGGAGGTAGAAAGCATGTGAGTCTGAGGCCAGCCTGGTCTACATAGAGTGTTCTAGGCCAGCCAAGGCTACATAATGAAACCCTGTCTTGAAGGGGAAAAAAAAGTGAAAAACTATCCTCTCAGAGTTTATTTGTATCACTTACCATGCTGTGCCCCGCATCACTTACCATGCTGTGCACCGCTTGGCACCCTGCAGTCACACGCCATGCCATGGGGTCTTCCCAATACACCTTTAAGGAAAGCATTGTGGTACCATTTTACAGATATGGAGAGTAGAGCTCAGAGGCCAGCCATGACCTAACAGATGCTTCTAGAACCTCCCTGTGGATGGACTCTGGTGCTCAGTCTCAGAGCATCTCTGATGCTGTAAGTACCAGATGCCCACCAGAGAGTACCACACTAAGACTGTTAAAGCTGGGAAAAGCCCTTATAGCTGGTCAGTGATGGCATGGAGAACTTGCCCAAATCCTGCAGCCCCAAGCCTTACATGCCGTGCCCTGTACATGTCTTTTATGTATAAGAACTCTATTCTGGTTGTCACACTTCAGTTAGAAGGACACAGAATTGCAGAAGCCAAAAAGCAAAGCTAGTACATTTAGATATTTTTATTTGGGGACTTTTCTGGAACTACAGACAATTGTTGGGGCCTACATGCTGCGTTTTAAAGTCAGAATGGGGCCTCTAACATGGTGTCAGACACTCTATGATCCGAGGACCTGTTACCCATGACACCTCTTCCTCCATTAGTATCCCCACTTCCCCTCCGCACACCCTTACACTATTCTGATTCTGCTGACAGCCCCCACTCTCTGCTGATTGAGCCCAGTGAGAAGGGAGTGGTCATGATCCTCAGATTTGACCCTCTCCGGAGGAGAGCAGAACCAAGAGAAGAGGATAGTGGCCAGGTCCTTGGGAGAAAGCCAGGGGCTTTACTGGCCAGAAGTGGCCTTTCAACTTGCCAGGTTGGGGGTGACTAAGACTGAGTTTGAATCCATGAGCCCACCCGGCTTCTCTTAATGAGCCCCACCAGGAGCCAGCTTAACATTGTCAGTTGGGCACATATGGCTCTTGCAAAGGACTAGTACCCAGTTCCCACTGTGGCTGCTGGCTGCCTCACAAGAGCCTGCAGCTCCAGCTTCAGGAGATCCAACGCCTCTATGTGCATCTCTACTGATACACACAACTCCACATACACACGAATAATTAACAAAGTCCGTGTTCCTGAACATCTGGCAAACAAATAACGGTCTCTTGCCTTCCCAATGGAAAAAGCTAAATTTTTTCCCTCTTTATTTGTGGAATAACAGTAGAAACATCGACAGAGTTGAATCAAACCGACAACTATACTATGGCTGCGGCAACTTCTCTCCATGTCAGACAAAGCAGTGTCTACATCTGGTTTTTAATATCACACAGGGCAAGAAGCTTTTCAAAGGTTCGATTTGCAAAACCAAAACGATGACAGGCAGGTCCAGCATGTTGCAAGACTACAAGCTTCTGGAGAGAGATGCGGAGCTGGGAGAGGTGCGGGCTCCTGGTGTCTGCGGCAGAAGGCAATGAGGAGCACGTGCCAAGGGGCTGGGACGCGGGGTGTGGGGACGGGAGGAAGCTGGGAAGGGTGGTGTAGCCCTGCGGGCCGGAGGGCAGGAGGTTCTGCAACTCATGAATATTCCAGACTGACTTCCAGGCCTGTGGGAGCAGAGCCTGATCCTCTACCGGGGGGCACAGCTGGGGCCTCAAGCTGGTGGGATGCAAAGGACATCCAGACTGGGAGGCCGCAATCCACTCTTAGCACGGTGCCTGGGCCTGGGCCTGGCAGGGGAGGGCAGCAGCTCGAGACCCCCATAGCCCACCCAGCTACTCTTAATGAGCTCCACTAGGAGCTCCAGCTGTCAATCATGCTCCTGGCAGAGGCCAGTGAGTCCGCAGCCTTCCTCGGAGGAAGAGGCTGGTACAAAATGACGCCAGGCAGCAGATCAGGCCTGACAGAGTAGGGGTAAGAGTCTCGGACTCGCAGGGGGCTCAGCAATCTGGTTCTTTTCTCTCCATGGCGATTCCAAGAAGCCGAAACCTGCCTCTCTCCTCAGCACGAGCTTTCTGGGAGGAAACAGACTGGCGGCTAAGAACAGCTCCGGTGGATGTTAGGAGAAGCAGAGAAGCTGGCAACAACTTGAGTTGTAGCCAGACTTGTAGGGATCAGGACCCAGAGCAGAGAGGGGTCTCGGAAGCCACCCCAAAGCGACCTGTTAACGACCTGTTCTCTCGGCCTTTAGTCTCCGCCCCCGCGCCCCGCCCCCCCATGCTGGAATGAAATCCCTGATAAAAGCAGCTTAAGGAAGGAGGGACTTATTTTGGCTCTTAGTTTGAGCATTTTAGGAGGGAGTCGCGAAAGCGGGCACAACTATGATGGGAGCAGGGGTGGTGGTGAGTTGCTCAGGGGGTGTGGGGAGAGGGAGGGAGAGAGGGAGGGAGGGAGAGGCCGGTGTTCTGCTTTCTCCTCTTTTTTTTTTTTTTTTTTTTGGTTTTTCGAGACAGGGTTTCTCTGTATAGCCCTGGCTGTCCTGGAACTCACTTTGTAGACCAGGCTGGCCTCAAACTCAGAAATCCACCTGCCTCTGCCTCCCGAGTGCTGGGATTAAAGGCGTGCGCCACCACACCCGGCATTTCTCCTCTTTTTTTCTTCAGGATGAGAACCCACGGGAGAGCACCTTCAGCTCAGAGTGGGTTTTCCCTCCTCCATTAAACTTTTCTAGAAAAACCTTCACAGACAGGCCTAGAATGTGTCACCTAGGTGACCAAGTCCAGGCAAGATTGGTATCAACAAAGATTGGGTATCACACCAACAACCATCTATTGCAAAGTAAGACTAAACCACGGGCCCCAGTCCAGGGTCCTTGGCATGGGTTCTTGGCATCTAGAAGTTTCTGTGTCATGGCATCTAGAAGTCTCTGTAGGTCCTACAGCTCAGTAAGAGTGGAGTATATGAGCCGTGAACCCTCAGAGATAGGGGGTACTGAGGGGCCACTTAAATAAATGCAGTCCTAGACCTGGACCCTATCATATCCATGCCTTCTCTTCTCTTCTCTTCTCTTCTCTTCTCTTCTCTTCTCTTCTCTTCTCTTCTCTTCTCTTCTCTTCTCTTCTCTTCTCTTCTCTTCCTCTCTCTCTCTCTCTCTCTCTCTCTCTCTCTCTCTCTCTCTCCCCCACCATCCTCTCAGACAGGGTTTTTCTGTGCAACCCTGACTGACCTGGAACTCACTCTGTGGACCAAGCTGGCCTCAACCTCACAGAGATCCACCTCTGTGCTGAAATTAAAGGCATGGGTCACCACACCCCATTCTCATGACATTCTTATCTGCAAAATTCATTCATTCCTAACCAAAGTGGACCGAGGTCTTTTCAACTGTGGGCTCAAAGCCCCATCCACCTTCATGAGATCTGGGTGTGGATGGCAGCCTTCAGGATAGAGTTAGCTCTCTCTTCCTGTGAGCCTGAAAAGTTAAACAGACGAGGTATCTTTTCCTCACTTGGCGTACAATGATGAGCCTGACACAAAACTCAGCTGGGGATATGCTCCATTCAAAAACCAGGGAGACGGGTAAAAGAAAGCCTTCATTCACAAAAATTCTCAAATCCATCTGATTAACTATTAGAGTCGGTTGATTCAGTCTGGAAGCCTGGGACACTCTCTGCAAGCTTTGGCTGCACCCTTGGCTTCTTGGTTCTGCCTCAGAACACTGCTTCCCATGACTTGAGTGGTATTACATGTTCGCAGGTGAGCTTCTCCCACTACCACACTTCCTTAGGGTGAAATTTTGGAAGAGTCTAATTGATAGGTCATTTTTCTCATCCTCCTCCTGTGTGTGCGAGTTAGTAACATGCATGTATGGGAGTCTGTCTGGAGAGAGAGCATGTGCATGTGTGTGTTCATGTGTGCACATGCATGTGTGTGTCTGTCTGTCTGTCGAGAGAAGGTCTCATTATAGAGTTTAGGCTACCCTTGAATTTTCAGCAATCCTCCTGCCTCAGCCTCTCAAATGCTGGGGTCGCAGAAATGCGTCAGCACACACACTCAGCTTTGTTTTCTGTGTCTCCTATCTTTCAGCCCTGGCCTATCAACCCTACTCTCTCCGGTTGGCCCCGCTCGCTCCAGTCGGCCCCGCTCGCTCTGGTCCAAGGATTCGTTTTTATTATTATACATAAGTACACTATAGCTGACTTCAGACGCACCAGAGGAGGGCGTCAGATCTCATTACGGGTGGTTGTAAGCCACCATGTGGTTGCTGGGATTTGAACTCATCACCTTCGGAAGAGCAGTCGGGTGCTCTTACCCACTGAGCCATCTCACCAGCCCTCATTATTCTTTTAAGTTTAATTTTTAAAAAGTTTTGGAGGCGGGGGCTGGTGAGATGGCTCAGCGGGTAAGAGCACCCGACTGCTCTTCCGAAGGTGATGAGTTCAAATCCCAGCAACCACATGGTGGCTTACAACCACCCGTAACAAGATCTGACGCCCTCCTCTGGTGTGTCTGAAGTCAGCTACAGTGTACTTATGAAGAATAATAAGAAATGAATCCTTGGACCGGAGAGACCAACTGGAGAAAGCCAGGCTGTCCGGAGCGAGCGGAGCCGAACGGGGATGGCCGGAGCAAGCGGGGACGCCGGAGCTAGCAGGGCCGGAGCGAGTGGGGCCAAACGGGGGGGCCAAACCGGAGCAAGCGGAGCCGATCAGAGCTAGCAGGGCTGGCTGGAACAAGCGGGGGCCGTACGGGGGCGGCCGGGAGCAAGTGGGGCTGGCCGGAGCGAGCGGGGTCGAGCAGAGCGAGTGGGGTTGACCGAAACAAGGGGAAAAAAAAAAGTTTTGGAGGTAGAATCTTAGATAGCTGAGGTTGGTCTTAAACTTGTTATGTAGTCAGTGACTTCTGATCTTCCTGCCTCTACCACCAGAGTGCTGGGTTTAAAGGCCTGTATCACCATACCCAGATTTATGTGGTGCAGGGGTCTACATACTAGGCAAACAGTCTACCAAACAAGCCACATATACAGCTCCCTCTCCAAAATGTCTGTATCAAAATGTAGTCACCAGCCGGGCGTGGTAGCGCATGCCTTTAATCCTAGCACTTGGAAGGCAGAGGCAGGCAGATTTCTGAGTTCGAGGCCAGCCTGGTCTACAAAGTGAGTTCCAGGACAGCCAGGGCTATACAGAGAAACCCTGTCTCAAAAACAAAACAAAACAAAACAAAAAAACAAAAAAAGAAAAAAGAGAGAGAGAGATAGACCTAACCTAAACTAGCCTGTTTTAGTTAGCGTTTTATTGCTGTGAACAGACACCATGACCGTGGAAACTCTTATAAGGATAACATTTAATTGGGGCTGGCTTACAGCATCAGAGGTTCAGTCCATTATCATCAAGGCAGGAACATGGCAGCATCAGGCTGGCATGGTGCAGGAGGAGCTGAGAGTTCTACATCTTCATCTGAAGGCTGCTAGCAGAACACAGACTTCCAGGCAGCCAGGATGAGGGTCCTAAAGCCCATGCCCACAGTGACACACCTAACCCAACAGGGCACACCTAATAGTGCCACTCCCTGGGTTAAGCATATATAAACCACCACACCCTCTAAGGGGGACTCACTCACCAATTTTACAAGTGGAGCATTTAGACTGTTTCCACATTTTGGCTACTATGAGTCACGTGGCTATGTTCATCCACATTCAATTATTTATGTAGATACATTTTCACACCAAGGAGTAGAATGGCTGGGTCTTTCTCTATGTTGAATTTTTAAAAATATTCTATTTATTTATCTATCTTCTGTTTGTATGTGTAAACATGTCTCTCTTGTGTACATGCACATGCACAGATGCCACAACATGCATTGTGGCATGTGGAGGTCAGAGAACAACTTTCAGGAGTCAGTTCTTGCCTTCCACCTCCTTCCTTCTTTTCTCCCTCCCTCCCTCCCTCCCTTCCTTCCTTCCTTCCTTCCTTCCTTCCTTCCTTCTTCCTCCCTTTCTTCACTTTCTTTACTTATTTTTTTAGATAAGGTCTCACATAATTCTGGCTGCCCTGGAACTCTCTATGTAGACCAGGCTGGTCTCGAACTCACAGAGACCTGCCCGTCCCACCTCCTGAGTGCTGGGACTAAAGGCACGCTCCGCTTCGCTGTCCATCTTGATTCTGTTGCTGCACTTTGTATTCCAGGCTGGCTGGCTCATGCACTTCCGGACTGTCCTCTTATCTCTGCCTCCCGTCTTGCTACAGAAGTGCTAAGATGACAGATACGTGCCACCAACCTAGCTTTTTCTGTGGGCGTTGTCAGCTTTCACAGCTAGTGCTTTTGCCTACCCGCTGAGCCATCTCTTGGGCCCAGTGCTTGTTCTTATCCGTCTGTCTGAGTCTGTCCCAGCAGATGTGAGCAGCATCTCACTGTGAGTTGGTGTGCATTTCTGTAATAAGTAATGACGCTGGGCATTTTCCTCAAACATATATTTAAAGTAACTTCTGCCCGACCTTATGTCCCAAGGGCCAGTCTAGTCCAGTGAGACTCTGTCCTAGTACATTGGCTTAATTAATTACTTAGTTCATTAATAAAGTATTCTTCCTTATTGTTGTTTGAGACAGGGTCTCAACAGCCCAAGCTGACCTTAAAATTGATATGTAACCAAGGATGGCCTTGAACTCTTGACACTTCTGCTTCTACCTCACAAGGGCTGGGATTCCAGGCTACACTCAGAGTACGCCAGCCACCTGCTTATAGGAATGTCTCTAAGATGCTGTCTTAGTCAGGTCCACTATTGCTGTAATGAAACACCACGACCAAAAGACACCTGGGGAGGAAAGGGTTGATTTTATTCACAGTTCCATATTACAATTCATCAAAAGCAATTGAGGACAGGAAACCCAAGCAGGCCAGGACCCTGGAGGCAGGAGCTGATGCAGTGGCCATGGAGGGGTGCTGCTTACTGGCTTGCTCCTCATGGCTTGCTCAGCCTGCTTTCTTTTTTTTTTTTGTTGTTGTTGTTGTTGCGAGACAGGGTTTCGCTGTATAGCTCTGGCTGTCCTGGAACTCACTCTGTAGACCAGGCTGGCCTCGAACTCAGAAATCCGCCTGCCTCTGCCTCCCAAGTGCTGGGATTAAAGGCGTGCGCCACCACCGCCCGGCCTCAGCCTGCTTTATTATAGAGCCTTACACCGGCAGGCCAGGGATGGTCCCACCTATGGCCTGAGCCCTCCCGTATCAATCACTAATTAAGAAAATCCCCAGCCTGGCAATGATGACATTGGCCAATGCCTTTAATCCTAGCACTCGGGAGGCAGAGGCAGTCAGAGCTCTGAGTTTAAGGCCAGCCTGGCCCTACAGAGAGAGTTCCAGGACAGCCAGAGCTATACAGAAAATATATATATACATGTGTGTGTGTGTGGGAAGGAAGGAAGGAAGGAAGGAAGGAAGGAAGGAAGGAAGGAAGGAAGGAAATTCTCTACAGGCTTGCCTGCAGCATGATTTTACGAAGGCATTTTCTCATTAGTCAACCTTCTGTCACTGTGAGAAAGTACCTGAGATAACCATCAGCTTTGGTCTGGTTGCAGAGGTGTGAGCTGATGACCAGGTTGCTTTTGGTTCTATATTAATGAAGTACATTGTGGCAGGAGAGCAGGGAAACCAAGCTGCTGGCCAGGTGAATGCCAGGAAACAAAGACAGAAAAGGAGGAGGTTCTCCATCTCACCCTCAATGATCTGCTCACCCCACTAAGGAACAGCTGATGCTCCACAGTGTGGTGTTGCTGGCATCTGACTAGCTGTGTTTAGTTGTGGACACTCAGTGCATCCCAGGATGTACTGAGCACTCAGATAAAGGTGGCATCTTAGTTAGGGGCTTACTGCTGTGAATAGACACCATGACCAAGACAACTCTTTTTTTTTTTTTTTTTTTTTTTTTTTTTNTTTTTTTTTCTAGACAGGGTCTCATCATGTGGCTCTGGTTGTCCTGGAACTCACTATGTAGACCAGGCTGGCCTTGAACTCACAGAGATCTACCTGTCTCTGCTGGGATTAAAAGCATGTATGTGTCAGTATGACTGGCTAATTCCTAAGATTCTTTTATTTATTTATTTATTTATTTTTGGTTTTTCGAGACAGGGTTTCTCTGTATAGCCCTGGCTGTCCTGGAACTCACTCTGTAGACCAGGCTGGCCTCGAACTCAGAAATCTGCCTGCCTCTGCCTCCCGAGTGCTGGGATTAAAGGCGTGCGCCACCACGCCCGGCAATTCCTGAGATTCTTTTTTTTTTTTTTTTTTTTTTGGTTTTTCGAGGCAGGGTTTCTCTTTATAGCCCTGGCTGTCCTGGAACTCACTTTGTAGACCAGGCTGGCCTCGAACTCAGAAATCCGCCTGCCTCTGCCTCCCGAGTGCTGGGATTAAAGGCATGCGTCACCACGCCCGGCTTTTCTTTTTTTTTTTATTTTATTTTATTTATTATATGTAAGTACACTGTAGCTGTCTTCAGACAGTCCAGAAGAGGGCGCCAGATCTCGTTACGGATGGTTGTGAGCCACCATGTGGATGCTGGGATTTGAACTTATCACCTTCGGAAGAGCAGTCGGGTGCTCTTACCCGCTGAGCCATCTCACCAGCCCAATTCCTGAGATTCTTACATCAAGGACAAATACTATGGTCCCTGTTAAGTGGACAGTACTTCTCACCACACGGCAGACTATGCGTACCTCCTCTATTTCAGGCACTAAGAAAATCGTCTGGGGTGCAAAAAGAAAGACCAGCCATGTGTCATGGCACACTGGTTATCCTCGGCTGTAAGAGGCTGAGGCAAGGGAATGGGGAGTTTGAGGCCAGCCTGAGTTGCACAGGGAAACCCTGTCTCAAAAAAGGATGGGCTGGAGAGACGCTTTAGTGGTTAAGAGTACTTACAGCTCTTGCAGAGAACCTGAGTTCAGTTCCCAGAACCCAGGTAACTCAAGCACCGAGGAATCTGACATCCTCACCTTAATTCCAGAGGCACCTGCATTCAAACATGCACAGAACTAATCCCCTATACGTACACACATAATTCTGAAAGAAAATAGATTGTTATTAATTTGCTTGCATGAATATTTTGTCTGCATGACATGTAACGTGTGTGTGTGGTGCCTACAAGAGCTTAGAAGAGGCATCAGAGCCCCTGGAACTAGAGTCATGGATGGTTGTGAGCCATCAAGTGGGTGCCGGGAACTGTTCTTTCTACAAAGCTTTTACTCTGGGTCTGGAAAGTTAGCATAGCATTTAACAGCACTTGTTGAGAGCGAGCAGGATACAGTGGCACATGCCTTTGATTCCAGCAGTTTGAAGACCGAGGTAAGGGGATCATTCTGAGTTCGAGGCCAGCCTGGATTACATAGTGAGTTCCAGGAGAGCCAGAGCATATAGTGAGAAGCAAAAAGTCATAAAGTCACTATACACTCATATAGTGAGAAACAAAAAGTCCTGTGGTGGCCACAGGGGAATGATAAGGTTGCCATTGTGTTTCCACTCCCCCCATCCTCCTTTTCTCCACGTCTCTGCTGTCCAGAGGCAAACACAATCGTTGTTTTCATTTCTTCAATTACCATTTAGGTCTATATTTTAAAATATTCAGTCTGGGGCTGGCGAGATGGCTCAGCGGGTAAGAGCACTGACTGCTCTTCCGAAAGTCCTGAGTTCAAATCCCAGCAAGCACATGGTGGCTCAGGACCATCCATAATGAGATCTGATGCCCTCTTCTGGCACATCTGAAGACAGTAGATGTTTATAGACACAGCCTAACAGGGCATCGGATCCCATTATAGATGGTTGTGAGCCACAATGTGGTTGCTGGGATTTGAACTCAGGACCTCTAGGAAAAGCAGTCAGTGCTCTTAACCACTGAGCCATCTCTCCAGCCCCCTAAACAGTCTTTATTATTCATTCACGACTCACCAACTTGCCATGGATGAAAAGAGCATTAAATCTCTTCCAGCCACTCTGCCGCTCCCTCCCTCGCCCCTAAATCCAGCACAGTGTTTGCCAGTCCCTCAGTCAACGCTGTGGGGATGTACAACATGGTTCTTAGCTAAGAGGGTTCCGTTTTGGTTAGCCATGAGGTCTCAGTGTGTAACTACGGTCCAAATTGTCCTTACACTTTTTTTAAAATATTGGTTTATTTTGTCTGTGTCTACCAGTGTGGGTGTGCACGCCACCGTGGAGCATGTCTGGAGGTCAGAGGATGACTTGTAGAGTTTATTTCTCTCTTTCTACCATGTGTCTTCTGGGGACCCCACCCCAGCTTGTCCTTAGCCCCTGAGCAATCCAAACTCTGGCTCAGTCTCCTGAAACCACACCCACACAGTCACTCTGCCTGCATTTGCTTGGTTTGTTTTATTTTGAGACGTGATCTCTTTCTACAGCCCTGGCTGTCCTGGCACTCACTCTGTAGACCAGGCTGGCTTTGAACTCACTGAGATCCACCTGCTTCTGCCTCCCGGGTGCTGGGATCAAGGGCACATTCTACCATATGTACAGCCTCCGTTCTCTGTTTTGTGTGGTGTGTGTGTGTGTGTGTGTGTGTGTGTGTGTGTGTGTGTGTGTTTAACAGAACATTTGTGTTCTCCTCATTCTTCACTATTTGGTTTTTATAGTCTCTGCCCAGGCCTCTCACGATCTCTGTCACTCTATATAGTGCCTCTTAGCACAGGACAAATATTCATCCCATTCCTGGAATAATTTTCCAAAAATATTCCATGGAGAATTTCCTGTCTCCCCTCCCGCACCCATCTGAAGTAGCTAGTTTCTTTTTCTTTCTATTGTGTGGGGGCAGGAAGGGTTTGATCACTTGACTGACTTTCTTTCTTTCCTTCTTTCTTCCTTCCTTTCTCTCTCTTTCTTTCTTTCTCTCTTTTTCTTTTTCTCTTTCTCTTTCTTTTTCTTTTTGATGGGAACTTACATAGAGAAGGCTGGCCTCAAGCTCTCATCCTCCTGCCTCCGTTTCCTAAGGGCTGGAATTACAGGAGCCACTCTGCCTGGCAAACTTGCTAATATCTTTGTGAGGTTTTGTTTTTTTGTTTTGTTTTGTTTTGGGTTTTTTTTTTTTTTTTTTAAGGAAGGATCTATGCCTCTGTTTGTTCGTTGGTTGGTTTTTATTTTTCAAAGTTTAAATATATTCTTAAGTTTTGTATACACTTGGTTGAGGCTTTGGCACAGGGTTAGGTGAGCTCTTAGATTAAAAAGCATCCTGACTCTAAAGAAAAAAAAAAAAAAAAAAACACCCTGGGGCTGGGCGGTGGTGGCACGCACACCTTTAATCCCAGCACTCAGGAGGCAGAGACAGGCGGATTTCTGAGTTCGAGGCCAGCCTGGTCTACAGAGTGAGTTCCAGGACAGCCAGGACTATACAGAGAAACCCTGTCTCGAAAAACAAAACAAAACAAAAAAAGCATCCTGGGGTCGGGAGGGTCCTGTCCCTAACGTACTTGCTGGGAAATCAGGAGAACCAGAGTTCAATCTCCAGCACCCACATTCAAAAGCCTGTATCCCAGTGATATGATCTCTGGAATTGCTAGCCAGCTGAATTGATGAGTTGAGAGAGAGAGAGAGAGAGAGAGAGAGAGAGAATGGTGGGTGGCCTACCAGTACTTGGGAGGCAAAGGTGGGCAGATCTCTCTAAGTTCAAGGCCAGCCTGGTCTACATGGTAAGACTATCTTGAAAACAAGAAGTAGAGATTAATTGAGGAAGATACTTGGTATCAATGCCTGATCTCCACATGCGTCCACACGTATGTGCAAGCTTATTGATACATACATACAGATACACAGATACACACATACACTAAAATTTAAAAGTGTCATACTCGGGCTGGCGAGATGGCTCAGTGGTTAAGAGCGCCGACTGCTCTTTCGAAGGTCCAGAGTTCAAATCCCAGCAACCACATGGTGGCTCACAACCATCCGTAATGAAATCTGATGCCCTCTTCTGGAGTATCTGAGGACAGCTACAGTGTACTTATAAATAATAAATAAATAAATTTAAAAAAAAAGCGTCATACTCGAGGCCCTGAGTTCCACGCCTACCATCTCAAAAAAGAAAGTACCATCACCCAGACCTTAGCACATCACCTCTTTCAGTCTTCAATGCTGCCTTTCAAATACTAATGGCTGGGATGTGACTCAGTCAACAGAGTGCATGCCTGCTCTGCTCCTGAGTTTGGACACACACACACACACACACACACACACACACACACACACACCGCCCATCACCACATAAAAAGACAGGTGTGATGGTGAATGCCTGTAATCACAGCACTTGAAAGGTAGCCAAAATCCGCTTTGAGCTCCCATGCCTCAGTTTCCTTCCTTCCTTCCTTCCTTCCTTCCTATTTTTTTTTTGTTTGTTTGTTTTGTTTTGTTTTTCAAGACAGAGTTTCTCTGTGTAGCCCTGGCTGTCCTGGAACTCACTTTGTAGACCAGACTGGCCTCGAACTCAGAAATCTGCCTGCCTCTGCCTCCAGAGTGCTGGGATTAAAGGTGTGCGCCACCATTCCCGGCCCTTCCTTCCTATTTTTATTTTACTTTACTTTATTTTGACAGGGTCTCACTATTGAGCCCAGACTGGCCTTGAACTTTTTTTTTTTTTTTTTTTTTTTTTTTTTTTTTTTTTTTTTTTTTTTTTTTTTTTTTTTTTTTTTTTTTTTTTTTTTTTTTTTTTTGGTTTTTTGAGACAGGGTTTCTCTGAGTAGTCCTGGCTGTCCTGGAACTCACTCTGTAGACCAGGCTGGCCTCGAATTTAGAAATCCGCCTGCCTCTGCCTCCCAAGTGCTGGGATTACAGGCGTGCGCCACCATGCCCGGCTGGCCTTGAACTTTTGAAGAACTTCTTACTTCTGCCTCTTAAAAGCTGGTGTTTAAGGCATCTGCTTGGCTGGGTCTTGGTTTCCTACTCTGGAAACAAAGCTGGCCTAATATCTCCCTAGCTTCTTCCCCACCTCAATCCTGTGCCCTGCGCCTGGGTTGATAGATGACTGGGAAGTCTATGGAAGCCAGCTAGCATCTCAGTGCCTGAGAGGGGACTCTACTAACTCATCAGTCAGGGTGTGTTCACCTGAGGTCTGGATGCAAGGTCTACAGTGTGCTGTGTGGTGTTCTGAGTGATGCTAAGCTCCAGACCTCAGCTTTCTTGATTATGTAGTGATGTAGTGCACAGGTCAGCCTCAGTGGTCCCTGACCCTTCCCTGCCTACACATGAGAATTATATTATGAGGAATGCTAGGGTCCCTCTCAGAGGTCCTGAGCATTTAGGGCAGAGGACCCACACAACTTGTCTTAAATCCTTTCTTCCTCCCTCTCTCTCTCTCTCTCTCTCTCTCTCTCTCTCTCTCTCTCACACACACACACACATACACACACACACACACACACACACACACACACACACACACACCTCTCCAGGGTTTTATGTATCCCTCTCTGGTCTCAAACTCATTATGTAGCAGATGGCGACCTTGAACTCTGAATCGTCCTGCCTCTGTCTCCTGAATGCTGAGGTTGCAGGTATGGACACCACTCCTAGTCTATTCTGGGCTGGCAGCAGAAGCCAGGGCTTTGTGCGTGCTAGAAAAGCATTCTACTCACAGAGCTGCATTTCTACCCCCTTTTAAGTGCTTCCTGAATGATTCTCACACGCAGCCTAGACCAAACCACATGCAAGGTGATCCGGAAGCCCCCTGTCAACACTAGGAATAGTCCATAGCCTGCTGGGCATTGCTAGGCCACGGGCACAGATGGTGGTACCGTCTGGGCTGAGCCGCTGCAGCGGTGCTCGGTTACCCAGCTAAAGCAGGACCCTCTCCCAAGCTAGCCCAGGGACCCGATTGGCAGGGACAAGAGTGACTCAGACTATAGGGTCACAGCTGTGCACCTGGCAGGGGGCCACAACACTGATCCAGGAAGCCTTATGAGACACTTGGTGGTGGCTACAGAGTGGGAGCGTGGATGGTCAGCTGCCGAGGGGGACAGCATGGCACGGAGCCATTTGCAAACCTCAGGGGGATGAAGGCTTCCACGTGGGAACAGCTATGTTTCCAAAAGTATGTGGTTTTGGTTTGTGTGTGTTCAGTTTTAAATGCCATTATAAATAGTCTTTATTCATTACAAAAAAAAAAAACCACTCAAAAGTACAGAGCAAGATAAGAAAAAGGACAACAGAGACGGCACACACTATTCAGTGTGCTGCAAGAATCCCTGTTGACACTGGAACTCCGTCATGCTTGGTTGGCCCAGTACATTCTGAGAAGGACAGGCTTAGTAGATCTGACCACTGTGCAAACATCATAGTATATATAGTGTGTGCTTGCACAACGGTGGCTACATCTTTCACAAGGCTGTAGTCTTATGGGTCTCTGTCATACACGCAGTCCATGGTGAATTGGAAAATTATTCTGTGGCTAATAACCATTTCCAAATGCACGTGTGCGGATCCTGGTGGCCAGCAGCTTGTTTTGTGCGTAGGTGAAAGCCTGAAAGCCGGGTCTGGTATTTATCACTTCTTGGCGTACCCACAGGACATAGGGAAGGGAAGGGACTGGTAAGAACCCTGCCTGTGGTCACATGGTGACGTTCTGCCCAAGTCTGTCTGGCTCTGATATTGGACAACCAGCCACAAGAGTAGATATAAGCCGGGTGGTGGTGGTGCATGCCTTTAATCCCAGCACTCGAGAGGCAGAGGCAGGTGGATTTCTGAGTTCGAGGCCAGCCTGGTCTACAGCGTGAGTTCCAGGACAGCCAGGGCTACACAGAGAAACCCTGTCTCAGAAAAAAAAAAAAAAAGAGTAGATATAACCCCCATGATGGGAGTTGATCCCAGAGAAAGAGAGAGAGTGCTAGGTCTTATTTCGTGAAACCTCTCTCTCTCTCTCTCTCTCTCTCTCTCTCTCTCTCTCTCTCTCTCTCTACTTGCTCATTATTTTATGTGTATTCATGGTTTGTTTGTATGTCTGTATGTGTACCATGTATGTGCTTGGTGCCCCGAGGAAAAGAGAGCGTCAAATCTCCAGGGACTGAAGTTACAAAGGGTTCGTGAGTTACCAGGTAGGGGCTGGGAATTGAACCTGGATTCTCTGCAAGAGTAATAAGCCCACAGTACATCTCATGACCTCTCCTAAAACACAATAATGTGGACTCATCAGTGGCAGAACAGGAGAAAAGTTTCTTTTGCAGAAGACATGTTAAAAACAATGAACATCTTAACATCTTACAAATCTATCTATCTATCTATCTATCTATCTATCTATCTATCTATCTATCTATCTGTTATGTGTTTATGCGCCATGTGTGCACGCCGCAGCATGTATGGAAAGGCAGAAGACAACCTTCAGGAGTCGGGTTGTCTCCTTCCATCAAGTGGGTCCCAGGGTTCAAGCTCAGGTGACCAGGCTTGACAGCGCGTCCCTTTACCTGCTGTGCCTTCTCACCTGTCAGCACATGACACTTTAAGATAAAATGCTAGTGAGGGGCAGACAGCTATGGTTTCAGCGATCAGGGAAGGCAGAAGGATTTGTGAGTTGGAGATCAGTCTGGGATATATAGTGAGATACATATATCCCTCAATCATTCAGTCAGTGAATCAATGTCAAGATAAATACTTAGATATAGGGAAAATTTGAAGGTTCAAATGCCTGAATTCAGTAATGTTTCTTTCTTTCTTTCTTTCTTTCTTTCTTTCTTTCTTTCTTTCTTTCTTTCTTTCTTTCTTTCTTTCTTTCAGATTCACCTCTTAGCTGAGGATGACCTTGAACTTCTTTTTTTTTTTTAATATTTTTTAAAATATTTTTATTTTATTTATTATATGTAAGTACACTGTAGCTGTCTTCAGACACTCCAGAAGAGGGTGCCAGATCTCGTTACGGATGGTTGTGAGCCACCATGTGGATGCTGGGATTTGAACTTATCACCTTCGGAAGAGCAGTTGGGTGCTCTTACCCGCTGAGCCATCTCACCAGCCCCAACCTTGAACTTCTGATCCTCCTGATTCTACCTCCTAATTGCTGGCATTCGGGGCAGGCCCCACCACACCCAGTTCACATGGCTCCAGGGATGGGGCCTAAGGTATTGTGTACATTCAGTAACCACCCTATCCACAGAGCCACCTTCGAGGTGCACAGTGATCCTGTTTTAAGGAACCTGTTCTAAGGAGATAGAAATGTAGTAGGTTTATTCATACACACTGGGACACTAGTCAGAGGCATGACAACCAATTTGAATGAATAGTGTGTGACTGTAGAAACTTGGTCAGATAAATATCATGTTACACTATGTTTAGTGGCACACAAAAAATATTTAATATATATACATACATAGCAAATAAAAGGCAGATATGAGCTCATTTGGTAAAGTTTGCAAAATAAATCCATATATATATAAAGCAAGCCTGGCCCTAGGTGTGAGCCCCAGCAGACAGACACACAGAGCAGGGGAGGAAGCTGGGTCTCTCCAGAGTGCAGTGTTTGGAAGGACCTGAATTCCCTTGGGGACCTGACAGGCTGTAGAGACAAATGAGCTCTCTAAGTTCTAGGAGAGGCCTGTGTGAGGGCCAGAAGAGACCTGCCCAAGTGTGTTCAGGCTCTGAGTCAGGGTGGAAAACAGGCTGCAGACAGTGTTTCAAATTCACGGCACCAGGTCTAGACTGCGTGGCACTTCTCCTGTGGTTGGCCGTGAGGTAGGGCTCCCCTGTGAGCCACAGAGCTGAGTCTGCTTAAAGGCAGTTAGNAAAAGAAAAGAAAAGAAAAGAAAAGAAAATTGTTGAGATAGAACCAAGTGTTAGGCCTGGAGGTATACCCTTGTCATTTCAGCATTCAGGAGGCAGAAGCAGGAGGATTGGGAATTTAAGATCATCCTTTAGCTGTTAGTGTAGAGCTATAGTTTATAAATTAGCCTAGGCTACATGAAACTCTGTATCAAAAAAGACAAAAGATGCCAGACGTGGTGGCTCAAGTCTTTAATCTCAGCACTAGGGAGGCAGAAGCAGGCAGATCTCCGACTTCAAGGCTAACCTCTCTACAAGGAGAGTTCTACGACAGCCAGGGCTACATGGAGGAACCCTGTCTCTAAAAACAAAACAAACAAACAACAACAACAACAAAGAAAGACAAAAAGATGAAGCTGGAAATGTAGCTTAACTGGTAGCGGGCCTGTGCAGTATAACTGAAGCTCTGGGCTCCGTTCCCACCACTGCAGAAACCCTGTGATCTCAGGGAGGTGGGAGCGGAGGGTCAGAAGTCCAGGGTCACTCTTGATTACATATAGAGTATGAGGCTAGCCTGGGATACATGAGACCCTACCTAAAGAAATAGAAAAGTCAAGAGATTTCAAAAATGGATCCAGCTTGGGTCTCTAGCTCAGTCATAAAGCATTTGCCTAACACGTGCAGTCCCTGGGTTGGGTCCCCTGAACCACACGCAAAACAGCAAACTGGGAAGATCTTATACGTGTGAAAAGCAGGAGGACTCACACCCACCAAGCTCCGGGGAGTCATTCGAGCTATGTTGTTCATCACACAGCCGTAAGAGTAAGCCAGTCTGAGAGGGCAGCCATGAATCACCTCCATAAAAAGTCACTTTAGTACAGGTTTTATGGTTCTTTAATTGGTTGGCTTGGGCTCTTTGAGACAAGGTCTCACTCTCTAGCCCAGGCTGGTCTGGAATATGTGGCAATTCTCCTGCCTCAAATTTCCAAATGCTGAGAGCACTGGTATGAGCCATGGCATCTGGCTTCCTTTTAGGTTTCAGTGGAGAAAAGGCATACATATGCCATCTCTCATTGTACACACACACTGCAGTGCGGGAGTTCAGTGCAGGGCTCTGCCTAGGGTGCATCTCCAGTGGCTCTTTCTTTCTTTCTTTCTTTCTTTCTTTCTTTCTTTCTTTCTTTCTTTCTTTCTCTCTCTCTCTCTCTCTCTCTCTCTCTCAAATGTTTTTGTTGAGCCGGGCGTGGTGGCTCATGCCTTTAATCCCAGCACTCACTCGGGAGGTAGAGGCAGGCGGATTTCTGAGTGAGTTCCAGAACAGCCAGGGCTACACAGAGAAACCCTGTCTCGAAAAACCAAAAATAAAATAAAATAAAATAAAATGTTGCCGGGCGTGGTGGCGCACGCCTTTAATCCCAGCACTTGGGAGGCAGAGGCAGGCGGATTTCTGAGTTTGAGGCCAGCCTGGTCTACAAAGTGAGTTCCAGGACAGCCAGGGCTATACAGAGAAACCCTGTCTCGAAAAAAACAACAAAAAAAAAGTTTTTGTTACATTTATTTACTTGTTTATGGGCACATGCATTCATCCATGCCTGTAGAGTTTCAGGGATACATGCTGCAATTGGTTCTTCTCTTCTACCATGAAGTTTCCAGGAATCAAACTCAGGTTGTCAAGCTTGGCAGCGAGTGCCTTTTCCCTGTAACCCATCTCACTGTCCTCTTTTTTCAAATTACAGTGATGTGTGTATGTGTGTGTGTCTCACACGCGCCTGCCTGCCTGCCTGCCTGCCTGCCTGCCTGTGTGGTTGTGCGCATGCGCATAGGCTTGTGTGCCATAGGATGGTGTGGAAGCCAAAGAACATGTGTGAGTTCTCTCTTTTCACCTCATGGGTCCTGGGATTGAACTCAGGTTGTCAGGTTTGGCAGCAAGCACCTTTATCAACTGAGTGATCCCCCTGCTAGGCCTCTCTCTCTTTTTTTAAAAAAAAGATATTTATTTATTTATTTTATATATGACGAGTACACTGTAGCTGTCTTCAGAGACACCAGAAGAAGGCATCGGATCCTATTACAGATGGTTGTGAGCCACCTTGTGGTTGCTGGGAATTGAATTGAACTCAGGACCTCTGAAAGAGCAGTCAATGCTCTTAACCGCTGAGCCATCTCTCCAGCCCCACACATACCTCTTTTAATAAGATTTTAATCTTGCATAGTATAAAATAATCAATTAAATTGTTTTGTTTTGCTTCTTTGTTTGTTTGGAAAGGTTTTATCTATGCAGCCCTGGCCTGCCTGGTACGTTTAGACCAGGCTGGCCTTGAGACCTTGGAGCAATCCTCCTGCCTTCCTAGTTATGGGTTTACGTGTGTGAGTCACCACACCTGGCTGATTTTTATTTTCTTTTTCTTTTTCTTTTTCTTTTTCTTTTCTTTCTTTCTTTCTTTCTGTTTGTTTGTTTGTTTGTTTTTCGATACAGGGTTTCTCTGTATAGACCTGGCTCTCCTGGAACTCACTCTATAGACCAGGCTGGCCTCGAACTCAGAAATCCGCCTGCCTTGGCCTCCCGAGTGCTGGGACTAAAGGCGTGCACCACCACGCCCCCGCGATTTTTATTTTCTTGAAAGAAAAGCTGAAGGTTTCCTTACCTAAACTACTGATTTGTGTTCATCCTCTTGGATGGGAGGGGATGGATGTGCTCCACAGGGAGCACCACCAGGGAGCACCACCAGGGCAACAGCAATCTCCATTGAAATCAGCACAGTGGGCCAACATCTGAGGAGTCTGCCTGCCGAACTCTCAGGTAAGTGTGTGAGCTCAAGTACCAAGAGCTGTATAGTGTTCTTGCAGTTCTGGGACCTAAAAATCATTTTAGGAGTTTGTGTAGAAGGCTTGGAGAGATGGCTCAGCGGGTAAGAGCGCGTTCTCTGCAAGCAGGGGCTTCTGGAGCTGGAATTTCCATCACTCACTTAGAAGTCAGGCTTGTCTGAGCATCTTTGTAAGGCCAACAGTGGGAGGTGGAAGGAGGTGAGTGTGGAGGGCTCCTTGAGCCAGCAAGCTTCTGGTTCAGGAAGAGATTGCTCAAGTCAACAAGGCAGACCATGAAAGGGAAAAACAGCAGATCGCCTGGCTTCCTCGTGCACATTCACACACTCATGTGCATGCACACTCGTACTACACACACACATATACACACATACACACATACACACACATACATACACACACACACACACACACACACACACACACATACACACACACACACACACACAGCCCCTGTGGAGTATAAACACTAGAAAACAGGTTGTTATTTATGCTTCCATTGTTTGTTTGTGCAGGTAAGCTATAAGCAAAATACATTTACATTTTCACAATTCTAAAAATTTTTTTTACCCAAAGGGGTATTGTTTGGCATCATGCACACACACGCACACACACACCCACACGCAGCCCCATTCAGCAATATTTCCTGCAATAACTCTTTTACCTATTACATGTACAGAGCACACCAGCTCCTAAGCTGCTTTTGGGTGACTTGTAATCTTTTGTTGTCACAAGAAGTGTGGCCATTCTGGGCATGATGGTGCATGCCTTTAATCCTAGCACTAGGGAGGCAGAGGCAGGCGGATTTCTGAGTTCGAGGCCAGCCTGGTCTACAGAGTGAGTTCCAGGACAACCAGGGTTACACAGAGAAACCCTGTTTCAAAAAACCAAAAAAAAAAAAAAAAAAAAAAAAAAAAAAGAAGTGTGGCCACAAATGGGCTCAGTTGGATTGCCCTGACTGTATGCCATTTGTTAACTCTTCCAGGGACTCATGGGGACAGATTCCTAGAAGCAGTATTGCCAAAGCGAAGAGTAAAGGCAGGTTCGGTTCTGGTGGCTCTTACCAATTTCCTTCAAAAGCCATGATGTCACTTCGCACTCCGTGAACAATGTGTGTGAACGCCTTGAGTCCTCACAGCTTCTGGTGTCAACATTTTGAAATTTTGCCCATCTGATAGTAGGACAAAATGTTATCTCTGTGTAATTTTAATTTGTACATCTTTTATTATGTAAAAAGTCAAGCTCCTTTGCCATTTATCACCTACTATCTACATTCAGATCTTCAGCCTATATAAACATGAGGACCTGGGGCTGGGGAGATGGCTCAGCGGGTGAACACCTGGGCAGGAGCGTGAGGACCTGAGGTTGGATCCCCAGGGGAGGAGACAGGCTGCTCCCTGGAGCTTGCCAGTTGTAGCTTGCCTCGGTAGTCTGCTAGTCTTAGAAACTAACACTGTAGCTCAGTGGGACAGCACTTGGCTGGTATATGTAAGGTCCTAGGGCTACTACATACAAATACGTGTGTGCATATGTGTGTGTGTGTGTGTGTGCGCGCGCGCGCGCGCGCGCGTGCGCGCACGTGTGGGTGTGTGTGCATGTGTAATAAAGGGGCTGGAGAGATGATTTGGCAGCTAAGAGCACTTTGCTGCTCTTATAGAAGGCTGGGTTTTGTTCCCATCACCCAGACGGTGCCTCACAACTGTATGTAATTCCAGTTGCAGGAGATCAGTACTCCTTTCTAGCTTCTAAGAGCACTGCTAGCATGTACAGGCTACAAACACACACACACACATACATACACACACACATACACACACACACACACACACTAAGCATAATACACATAAAATAACACTTTTTTTTTGAGACAGGGTTTCTTTGTATAGCCCTAGCTGTCCTGGAACTCACTGTGTAGACCAGGCTGGCCTCGAACTCAGAAATCCGCCTGCCTCTGCCTCCCGAGTGCTGGGATTAAAGGTGTGCGCCACCACTGCCCAGCCCTAATAACACATTTTTTAATGGAAAGATTTCTTTAGCTTTCCATGGTGCTCAGTTGGTAGAGTGCCTGCCTAGCAAGCGTGAAGCCCTGGGTTCAGTTTCCAGAACCTCAAAGATAAATAAATAACAAAAACCCAGGTGAGGGAGCAGGTGGAGGCAGGAGGATCAGAAGTCCAATGTCACTCTAGGCTATATATGGAGACCAAGACCAGCCTGGGTTACCAGAAGGGGAAGGGAAGAGAGGGAGGGGGAGAGGGAGGGGGAGGGGGAGAGGGGATTTGGCCTGGGAACTTTAGTCGATTAGCCTCGGCGATGAATGGACTAGCAGAAGTGGGTGAAAGGGTGGCCATCTGTGAGTTGTTCTTTACTGAGCACAGGGCATCTATCACCCCAGTGGCTGGAGGATTTGGGATTTGGCTCTTTGGTGCTCCCTTGTACAGTCTCGACGACCTGAATTTGAATCCATGTAAACGCTGGCATGTAGTCTCAGCATCTATTCCCAGATTATAATAATAATAATATAATATAATATACTTATAATCTTACAGGAAGACAGGGACAGGAGCTCGGAGGCTCTTGGCCCAGCTAGCCCAGTAGAGGAAAGAGAGCCATGCAAATCCCTAAGACTGTCCTCTGACTTCCACACACGCCCCTGCATTCACACGCTTGAATGCACAAATACACACAAACATCAGCCACACACGTGCCCACAAACTGACTGGAAAGTCAAACAGACGTGTGACTCAGTCAGCTGATGCCAGCCAGCCTCTGTTGTCACCCACTGCAGTGCTGGCACACTCACCCAGAGGACTGGCAGGGTTGTGGACTATAAATGGTAAGAATAAACTGTTGGGCTGATAGGATGGCTCAGTGGGCAGGGACACCTGCTGTCAAGGCTGCTGACCCCAGCCCAATCCCCAGAATCCGTATGGTAGAAGGAGAGAACCAGCTCTGACAACTTGTGTTTCTGACCTTCACAAACATGCCGTGGAACAACCGCATTCATTCACACTCACACAAAACAATAGATAAGAATGTAATAATTTTTGTCAGGAGGTGGTGGCACACATCTTTAATCTCAGAATTTGGGAGGCAGAGGCAGGCAGATCTCTGAGTTCAAGGCCATCCTGGTCTACAGAATGAGTTCCAGGACAGCCAGAGCTAAACAGAGAAAGCCTGCCCCTCAAAAAGCCAACCAACCAAATAAACAAAGGAATAATTTTTTAAAATGAGCTCTTATACATGGAGGCTGGTATAACTACTGCTGTTGGCCAAGTTACTGCAACAAAGATTAAACTACTGAGAACCCAGTCTAGTACCTAACCAGTCACTTGGTACCACTGGAGTAGAGGAAATAATTCTTCATCCTCACTGGAGTTAGCCCAATTTCTAAATATATTCTTCTCTTTTCTGACTACCATTGGACAGTGCCACAGACCTTTGGAGTGGTCTACCAAGACAAGAGAGGTTTTTTTTTTTTCTTTTTCTCCCTTCCTTCCTTCCTTCCTTCCTTCCTTCCTTCCTTCCTTCCTTCCTTCCTTTCTTTCTTTCTTTTTTTTTTGTTTGTTTTTCGAGACAGGGTTTCTCAGGCCCTGGCTGTCCTGGAACTCACTTTGTAGACCAGGCTGGCCTCAAACTCAGAAATCCGCCTGCCTCTGCCTCCCAAGTGCTGGGATTAAAGGCATGAGCCAACACGCCCGGCTTCTTTCTTTCTTTCTTTCTTTCTTTCTTTCTTTCTTTCTTTCTTTCTTTCTTTCTTTCTCTCTCTTTCTTTCTTTCTTTCTCTTTCTTTCTCTCTCTGTGTCTTTCTTTCTCTCTTTCTTTCTCTTTCTCTGTGTCTTTCTTTCTTTTTTCTTTCTTTCTTTTTTCTTTCTTTCTTTCTTTCTTTCTCTCTCTCTGTGTCTTTCTCTCTCTCTCTCTCTCTCTCTCTCTCTCTCTCTCCCTCTCTCTCTTCCTTCCTTCCTTCCTTCCTTTCTCCCTCTTCCTCCTCTTCCTCCTTTTTTATCTGACTCTCTATGTATCCCTGGCCGTCCTGGAACTTGCTGTATGAACCAGGTTAGTCTTGAATTTAACTCCTGGAAATCCTCCAGACTGAGTCCTTCTGAGTCTGGGACTAAAGGCCTGTGCCAGCCACTATGTCCTCTGCTAAACAGGGAGTTTGGGACCAGCCTGTGTTACAGGAGACCCTGTCTCAAAATAAAGTGCAGAGTGTAATACACTTTGTAGAGCAGAGTGAACTTTGGGTGGACTGAGGAGTCCCGAGGGAAAGGCAAACAGAGCAAGCAAAGGCGGAGAGATGGAACCAGCGTGTCTCTGCCAGAATTTGGTTAACCTTTGGGCCTTCCAGAAAAAGCTGACCTTTTTTTCTTTTAATTGTTTTTGTTTGTTTGTTTTTTATTTTATTTTTTGAGACAGAGTTCCTCTGTGTAGCCTTGGCTGTCCTAGAACTCACTGTGTAGACCAGGCTGGCCTCAGACTCACAGAGATCCGCCTGCCTCTGTCTCCTGAGTCCTGGGATTGAAGGCATGAGCCACCACCACCTGGCTAAGCTACAGGATGGGTCCCATTTCATAATGCTGGAATAATTTCACATTTTTTTAAAAGATTTATTTTATTTATTATATGTAAGTACATTGTAGCTGTCTTCAGACACTCCAGAAGAGGGCGCCAGATCTCATTACGGATGGTTGTGAGCCACCATGTGGATGCTGGGATTTGAACTTATCACCTTCGGAAGATCAGTCGGGTGCTCTTACCCTCTGAGCCATCTCACCAGCCCCCATAATTTCACATTTTGACGGGAGAAAAAGTGCTCAAGCGCCATCTACTCAATCAGATAGGAGAAATAAATCACGTCTAATTGTGCAAAGAATAATAATACAAATGAGCTGGAAAGTCAGAAATCTACCCTCCCCCCCTCCCCCACACACATACACCAGGCCAGGGAAGGAAAGCTCATTTGTTGGAAGAAATTAGTATATAATAAAACATTCTGTCTCAGCCGGGCGTGGTGGCGCACGCCTTTAATCCCAGCACTTGGGAGGCAGAGGCAGGCGGATTTCTGAGTTCGAGGCCAGCCTGGTCTACAAAGTGAGCTCCAGGACAGCCAGAGCTATACAGAGAAACCCTGTCTCAAAAAACCAAAAAAAAAAAAAAAACAAAACAAAAAAAACCATTCTGTCTCTTTTTAAAATTTTTATTTCCTATTTTGTGTATCGGCATTTCGCCTGCACATGCTTGTGTAGCATGTATTTTGTGTGCATTTGCACATGTGTATCATGTGCTTTTGCAGAGGCCAAGAGATGATGCCAGATTCCCTGGGTCTGCGCTTTCAGAGGACTTCAGCTGCTATGTGGGTGCTGGGAACCAAACCAGGATCATCTAGAAGAGCATCTTGTGCTCTTAAGTACTGACCTGATAGCAGGGCGGTGGTGGTGCCCGCCTTTAATCCCAGCATTTGGGAGGCAGAGGCAGGTGGATTTTTTTTTCTTTTAGGTTTTTCGAGACAGGGTTTCTCTGTATAGCCCTGGCTGTCCTGGAACTCACTCTGTAGACCAGGCCAGCCTCAAACTCAAAGAGATACACCTGCCTCTGCCTCCCGAGTGCTGGGATTAAAGGTGTGTGCCACCACTGCCTGCTGTTTGTATTTGGCAGACAGATTTCTGACCTGACGTCATCTCCAGCCCCAATAACATTGTGTAACATTGTAATGAATTGTGGTTCCCCAGTTGGACCAGGTGCCATTTACAGCAGCCTTGTTTGAATAATTAGGACCACATAGGACAATGTATATGATTCTGTCTTTTTGTCTTAAAGACGAAGAAACTGAGCTGAAGTGATGGCTCAGTGGTTAAGAGCACTGACTGCTCTTCCGAAGGTCCTGAGTTCAATTCCCAGCAACCACATGGTGGCTCACAACCATTTGTAATGGGTTCTGATGCCCTCTTCTGAACTGTGTCTGAAGACAGTGACAGTGTACTCACATATATAAAACAAATAAATCTGGGCCAGTCGTGGTGGTACACGCCTTTAATCCCAGCACTCGGGAGGCAGAGGCAGGCAGATTTCTGAGTTCGAGGCCAGCCTGGTCTACAGAGTGAGTTCCAGGACAGCCGGGGCTACACAGAGAAACGCCATCTCGAAAAAAAAAACCAAAAAACAAAAAACAAAAAACCCCACAAAAACAAACAAACAAACAAAAAAACAAAGAAACCAATTTCGGATCCTAAGCTGATTCTTTCATAGTCGTGGTGTAGTTTGCAAAAGCAGAGGCAAGCTCAGATCCTCTCATCTTTCAGCTCACCCTGGACAGAACACAGAAGGTGGGATATTGCTCAGCTTGAGTTTTAAAATGTAAAGAATACTTATACTCATTATTTATTGGGATGGTTTAGCACAACTTTTAAAAGAGCACTGGAGGGGGCTGGTGAGATGGCTCAGCGGGTAAAAGCACCCGACTGCTCTTCCGAAGGTGATAAATTCAAATCCCAGCAACCACATGGTGGCTCACAACCATCCTTGATGAGATCTGGCGCCCTCTTCTGGACTGTCTGAAGACAGCTACAGTGTACTTATATATAATAAATAAAATAAATCTTTAAAAAAAAAAAAAAAAGAGCACTGGAAAGAAAGGTTGGCTGTTAAGCAAACTTATTGTTTCTGCCAAGTACCTGAGTTCAAGTCCCAACACCCACATCAGAGAGCTATAATTTCAGCTCCAGGAGGTCCAACACCTTCTCTGGTTCCTGAATTTATGTGCACAGATGTGCACTCTCATACTCGCATGTGTGCGCGCATGCTCACACACACACACACACACACACACACACACACACACACAATTTAAAATGAGGGCTGGAGAAATGGCTCAGTGGTTAAGAGCACTGACTGCTCTTCCAGAGGTCCTACGTTCAACTCCCAGCAACCACATGGTGGCTTCACAACCATCTGTAATGGGATCCAGTTCCCTCTTCTGGTGTGTCTGAAGACAGCTACAGTGTGCTCATATAAATAAAAGAAATAAACTTTTAAAAAATTAAAATGAAAATAACTCTTTTTGTTGTTGTTGTTGCTCAAGTTAGGCATAGCAACACTAGCTTGTAATCCCAGTCTTGTATGTATGGAAAGGCTAGATAGAGTTGGGTAGGTCCCTGCAGCTCACTGGCTGGCCAGCCTAGTCTAATGGATGAAATCCGGGCACAGAACACACATGGCGGTCAGAGGAAGAGGTTTGGGACTCAGGTCTCTCCTTCCTCTGTCAGGGCTGGAGTGATGGCTCAGTGGTTAAGAGCAATGACTGCTCTTCCAGAGGACCAGGGTTCAATTCCCAGGACCCACATGGAAGCTCACAGTTGACAACTGTCTGTAACTCCAGTTCCAAGGGATATGACGCCCTGACACAGACATACATGCAGGCAAAACACCAATGCACATAAAATAAAAATAAGTTATAAAAAAAAAGTTAGTTTCCTTTGTCAGGCTGGCACAGCAATTGCCTTAACCATCTGACATCACATTGGCTACTTTTACTTCTGCCTTGTGTGTGTGTGTGTGTGGTTAAGATGTGATATCCAGTTTCTTGTTCCTGCCACTATGTCTGTCATTTGCTGCCATGCTAAAATGAACTCATTCTTCTGGAACCATAAACCGATATAAACTTTTCTTCTTTGAGTTGCTTTGGTCATGGTATTTTATCACCATAACTGAAAAGTAGCTAATTCAGAAGTTGGTACCCGAGAGCCAACTGTATTGCATTTTAAAGGGATGTGGAAGACTTTGAAACTTGGATTAGAAAAGCAGTTGAGCCGGCGGTGGTGGCACACACCTTTAATCCCAGCACTTGGGAGGCAGAGGCAGGCGGATTTCTGAGTTCAAGGCCAGCCTGGTCTACAAAGTGAGTTCCAGGACAGCCAGGGCTATACAGAGAAACCCTGTCTCGAAAAACTAAAAAAAAAAAAAAAAAAAAAAAAAAAAAAAAAAAAAAAGAAAAAGAAAAGCAGTTGAATGCTGTAAGCAGGGCTGAAAGGGCTACTTAGGAGGAACCAGGGAAATAGTGGTACTGAAATAGTGGCAGTGTGGACAGGAACACTTGATTTAAGAGGTTTCTGAGAGGAATAATATTACTGAGCAGGCCAAAGGACATTCATGTGATATTTTGACAAAGAATCTACTGCCTTCTGCTCATACCCTGAGAACTTGCCTGCAGCTAAATTAAAAGGTCACGGACTCATGTATTCAGCAGAGGAAATTTCAAGGCTGCATAGAGTTGAGTCTGTGGCATGATTATTGCTGATAATGCATATTCAGAGCTATAATGGAAAAGAGCAAGTGGGACAGAAATACAAAACGTATGCTTCAGAGAAAAGAGCACTGGAAAGGTAATGTTACAGCCAAGGCACGTGCGAAGGAGTCGATGTAATTATTAAGGTGATCAGTGTCATTAAGGAGATAACTGATCTGCACTGGAGTAAAGGGAAGGAGACCCTCAGAGCAAGACCCCACCCAAGTCAAGGAGCCAGAAGCATTTTCTACTCCTAGAAGTAACTGAATAAGATTCTTCCTCCATGTTTGTGTGTGTGTGTATGTGTGTGTGTGTGTGTGTGTGTATTTTTTTCGAACAGGGTTTCTCTGTGTAGCCCTGGCTGTCCTGGAACTCACTCTGTAGACCAGGCTGGCCTCAAATTCAGAAATCCGCCTGCCTCTGCCTCCTGAGTGCTGGGATTAAAGGTGTGTGCCACCACACCCGGCTCATGTTTTTTTTTTTTTTTTAATTAATTAATTTTATGTATGTGAGTACACTGTAGCTGTCTTCAGACATACCAGAAGAGAGATCCCATTATAGATGATTGTGAACCACCAAGTGACTGCTGGGAACTGAACTCAGGCCTTCTGGAAGAGCAGTCAGTGCTCTTAACCTCTGAGCCCCTCCTCCATGGTTTTAAAGAACCGTCTCAGGCCAGGCAGCATGTGGCTGGGAAGTCCTTGCGTCAAGGCTCTGAGAAGGCAAGAGGTATACGAGAGACCATTGTGTGAAGCTGTGGAAGTGAAGCCTGGGTTTCATTAAAGACTCCAAGATGCTGAAGATGCCAGAGCAGTGAGACATCTGCCAAGCAGAGCTTTGGTTCAAGGGGAGCCGATGCCCTCTTCTGGACTCATGGGCACCTGTGATCATGTATATGTATTTGTATGTGTATGTGTATGTATATGTATACACACACACACACATATATGCAGAGACACATATACACATAACTTTAAAAGTAAATACATCTTATAGCACTTTGCCTATAGCCTGTGCAGTCCTGTATACATGAAATCCTGTCTAGATTACTTATGATCCCTATAAACCATGCGTGCTACATAGGTTGCTATGGCATACCATTTAGGAAACAACAGCAAAAATAAACCTGTACAGCCAGGCGTGGTGGCGCACGCCTTTAATCCCAGCACTCGGGAGGCAGAGGCAGGCAGATTTCTGAGTTCGAGGCTAGCCTGGTCTACAAAGTGAGTTCCAGGACAGCCAGGGCTATACAGAGAAACCCTGTCTCGAAAAACAAAACAAAACCAAACAAAACTTCTGAGGAAAACAATTTAAGGAAGAGTTTATTTGGGCTCCCAGTTGGCGGTTACAGCCCAGTATGGCATGTAGAACTCTCAGCTCAAGCACCATGTCTGTCTATATACCATCATGCTTCTTATCATGATGATAATAGACTGAATCTCTGAACTGTAAGCCAGCCACAAAGAAATGTTTTTCTTTATAAGAGTTGTTGTGGGGCTGGTGAGATGGGTCAGTGGGTAAGAGCACCCGACTGCTCTTCCGAAGGTGATGAGTTCAAATCCCAGCAACCACATGGTGGCTTACAACCACCTGTAATGAGATCTGACATCCTCCTCTGGTGCTAAAGTCAGCTATAGTGTACTTATGAATAATAATAAATGAATCCTTGGACCACAGAGAGCAGCGAATGAGCAAGTTGGACCGACCGGAGCGAGAAGGGATGACCTGAGCGAGCAGGGCAGCCGGAGCGAGCGGGCCACTAAGTGAGTCGGGCAGACCGGTGCGAGCAGGGTTGATCGGAACAAGGAAAAAAAAAAGTTGTGTGGTTGGGTAGTGGTGGCACACGCCTTTAATCCCAGCACTCGGGAGGCAGAGGCAGGCGGATTTCTGAGTTAGAGGCCAGTCTGGTCTACAGAGTGAGATCCAGGACAGCCAGGCCTATATATACAGAGAAACACCTGTCTCAACACCCCCCCCCCAAAAAAAAAAGAGTTGCTGTGGTCATGGTGTCTCTTGAGAGCAATAGAACTCTAACTAAGGCAGTGTTTCTCTGCTATAAACTTTTGTATGGGCCACCATCACCCAACTGGTACACACCATTAATCCCAGCACTTGGGATGCAGAGGCAGGAAGATCTCTGTGAGTTCAAGGCCAGCCTGGTCTACAGAGCAAGTTCCAGGGAAGTCAGGGGTTCACAGGGTTCACAGAGAAACCCTGTCTTGAAAAATAAACAAACAACCCCCTCCCGTGTGTGTGTGTGTGTGTGTGTGTGTGTGTGTGTGTTTGTGTGTGTGTGTGTATTCTGAGGGATGAAAAGACGGCTTCTTGGTTAAGAGCAGTCACTTCTTTTGCAGCTGACCTGGGTTCAGTTCAGTTCCCAGCGCCTACACAGCGGTTCCCAGCTGTTGCTCCAAATGCAACATACATATAGGCAAGCAGGAAAAAAATGCTTACATGTTTAAATTAAATTTAAAACATACTTTAAATTATAACACTTTTAAAAATATTTATTTATAAAAAGATAATTTGAGGCATATCTCTATGTAGTCTGGGACTAGAGCAATGGCTCGGTGGAAAGAATGCTAGCCGCTCCTTCAGAAGATCTGAGGTCTGTTCCTAGAACCAACATCAGATGGTTCCCACTCACCTCTCCCTCCCTCCCTCCCTAGTGCTGGCACAGTGTAGCAGGCAGGCAGACAGGCAGGCAGGCAGGCAGGCAGGCACGGGCAGGCAGGCAGGCAGGCAGGCAGGCAGGCACCTCCGCAGCAAGCTTATTTGGTGCTGGGGATTGAACCTAAGGGTTCATATGCATGCTATGCAGGTGCTAGCCCAGCTGAATTTCATCCTTCACCTCCCATATTATTATTTTTATATACAAATGTATATTTATTTTTAAAAAATAATATAGCTAAAAGATGCTAGTTATCCTAAAAGGTTTTTTGTTTTTTTGTTTTTGTTTTTTCGAGACAGGGTTTCTCTGTGTAGCCCTGGCTGTCCTGGTACTCACTCTATAGATCAGGCTGGCCTCGAACTCAGAAATCCACCTGCCTCTGCCTCCCGAGTGCTGGGATTAAAGGCATGCACCACCACTGCCCGGCTATCCTAAATGTTTTTAGGATAAAACTTCTAATTCCTTAGGAATAGCAGGTAGCATTTACCTATTTGATCAATTTATTGGTCATATTTTCACTTGAGATGTGTTATTTCATAAGAATATGCATATAAGATATTATGATAACCTCTAAAATATATTTATACAAGCACTTAATTACCATTTTAATTGATTTCACTGTTACTATATCATATATGAAACCATGAATGACATTGCGACTTTTTGTTTGTTTGTTTGTTTGGTTTGGTTTGGTTTGGTTTTTTCAAGACAGGGTTTCTCTGTGTAGCCCTGACTGTCTTGGAACTCACTCTTTAGACCAGGCTGGCCTGGAGCTCTCAGAGATCAGCCAGCCTCTGCCTCCCTAGTGCTGGGATCAAAGGCCTTAGCCACCACACCAGGACTATTGTTTTCTAAAAAAAGACACAAAAGGGCTGTATCTGCATAGGAGGGAGGTGGGGAGAAACTGGAGAGGGGAGGAAACAAGGAAGGAAAACCGTAATCAGGATATATTTTTTTGAGGAGAAACAAACAAACAAACCCTATTTTCAATATAAAGGAGGAAAGTAATAAATAAATAAATAAACAAATAAATAAATAAACTGAGGTGGGTGGAGGGAGGCAGGCGATTGCGCTTGGGGTTGTTGGGATGTAAAATGCTGGATGCTGGGGAGACTCAAACTCGGACTTGGAGAAGACATCACAGACTCAAAAGAGACTACTGAGGGAACGCGACAGGGGGTGAGTCTGTTGGATAGAAGCAGTACTGGCTAATGCAGGTTCATGCCAGGCCAGAGGAACTTCAGCCAATATACATCATCTTGTGAAATTCATTTGACTTGATTTATTCCTGGAATGGGCTAGAGAAGGAATTCAAGGCAGTAAACTGGCCGAAATTCGATTGCCGATTACTGGAGCTGAGAGGCCATGATAACCATGAGGTCCAACATACGCGGGAAAATGCAAGAGGCTAGAACCTAGTTCAGACGGCGTCCTTCTCCCACGTGATTATTGCTGGCGTTGTCGGGATCAGAGAAAAACTGTTACCAGTGTTAGAGACAGAGCCCAGGGCCCCAGGAGCCTTGACGCGCTCACTCACGGACCTACCTTCAGGAGACAACAGTGAAAATCAAATAAACAAAACAAGAGGTATTCTATGTAGCCACAGTGGGAAGAACAATGAAGATACGTAATCCCCCACCTCCAAGTCCATCTCTAGGGTCCTCAGCTCCAGCGTCCTCGGCAAAGTGGCCTAACGTAGTACCCTTAGAACTGTGGGAAATCTCTAACCCGAAGACAAGCATCCTCCTCTGGCTGCCCCAGGCCGTTTCCTTCTCCCAGCGCGGGACTCCTGGGGAAATCGGCATATTCTGTTTTAAATGTAGGGTTTTGTTTTTGTTTTTGGGTTTTTTTTTTATAGTATAGAATAGAGTTTATTTAGGGCATGGGGAGGGGAGTTAAGAGAGTAGTAGAGGCAGAGAAAGGCAGAGAAGGGGAGAGTAGAGAAGTAGAGGCCGGCCATGACCATGTAGAGAGAGGGGGGAAGGGAATGGGGAGAGAAAGGGAGCAAGGGGGCAAGAGAAAAGGGAGAGAGGCAGGAGTAAGGACGGCAAGAGCCATATTCTGTTTTAAATGTAGGTTTTATTATCATTTGGATACATGAAGACAATTGACCAGGGCACAAAGGCTAAGGAAAAGATAGTCTGTGATTCACAGTACCTGAAAGAAAGGGACAGGTAACACAACCTGGAGACGACACATGGGAAAGTACCTGAGTCAGCCTGGAGGGAGGAGGAAGGAGGAGAAGGCAGAGCAGAACTTTTCCTGTGGCTTTCAGGGCTGGGAGAAGCAAGGTGAACCAGTCGAGCAGGTGGAGTTGCTGTAGGCAACTCCAGTCTAAGCAGCTGTCAGGACCCGCACTCCACTCCGTGCTGGTTAGGGACAGGGCGCCTTGCCTTGGGAAGTAAGAGGCCAAAATGTGGGGTCGGGATTGGTTGTTTTGTATATGGAAGACCTCTCGGAAGGCAGTCATTTGCAAATCCTTCTGACGTTTACAGCACCTGTCTCTTTCTTCGTGTTCACCTAAGACCAGCAGGGGCAGTTTACAATACGCACATTTAAAAATAAATATTTAAGCCGGGGGCGTGGTGGCGCACTTGGGAGGCAGAGGCAGGAGGATTTCTGAGTTCAAGGCCAGCCGGGTCTACAGAGTGAGTTCCAGGACAGCCAGGGCTATACAGAGAAACCCTGTCTCGAAAAACCAAAATAATAATAATAATAATAATAATAATAATAATAATAATAATAATAATAATAATAATAAAATATTTAAAAGACTTATGAAGCCGGGCGTGGTGGCGCACGCCTTTAATCCCATCACTTGGGAGGCAGAGGCAGGTGGATTTCTGAGTTCGAGGCCAGCCTGGTTTATAGAGTGAGTTCCAGGACAGCCAGGGGAATACAGAGAAACCCTGTCTCGAAAAACCAAAAAAAAAAAAAAAAGAAAAAGACTTATGAATCCTGCTTTTGGAATCAGCTTATCAATATATGCACACACACACACACACACACACACACACACACACACACACACATGCGCGCCAAAACCAAACCAAACCAACAACAAAAAAACCTGTGAAGTTTTTTGTTTGTTTGTTTGTTTTTTGAGACGGGGTTTCTCTGTATAGCTCTGGCTGTCCTGGAACTAGCTTTGTAGACCAGGCTGGCCTCGAACTCAGAAATCTGCCTGCCTCTGCCTCCCAAGTGCTGGGATTAAAGGCATGCGTCACCACGCCCGGCTACCTGTTAAATTTTTAATGGACTGGTATTTTTTGTTTTGTTTTTTTCGAGACAGGGTTTCTCTGTGTAGCCCTGGCTGTCCTAGAACTCACTCTGTAGACCAGGCTGGCCTCGAACTCAGAAATCCACCTGCCTCTGCTTCCCAAGTGCTGGGATCAAAGGCGTGTGCCACTATTGTCCGGCTTTTTTTTTTTTTTTTTTCGGGGGTGGGGTGGGAGTGGGATATTTTTATTAATATTGTATTGAATGCATGCATCAATTTTAGGAGAGTGACCATAAAATACCCTCACTTGTTTGTTCCTTTTTTAGTTGAGGGATTCATTAAAATCTGTTTGTTAGCCGGTTGGGGGTGGGGCATGCCTTTCATCCCAGCACTCTGAAGGCAGAGGCAGGAGGATCTCTGTGTGTTAGAAGCCATCCTGGTTTACAAATTGAGTACAAGAACAACCAGGGCTGTTGCACCAAGAAACACTAGTCTTGAAAAAACAAAACAAAACAAACAAAAACTTCGGGTTGCAGGCGAGCCTGTAGAGCATTTTCTTAATTAGTGCTTGGTGTGGGTTGGGCCACCCCGCTGGTGGTCCTGGGTTCTATAAGAAAGCAGCCTGAGCAAGCAAAGGAGAATAAGCCAGGGAGGCACCCGCCACCTCCCCATGGCCTCTGCCTCCCTGTAGGCGCCTGCCCTGCTTGACTTCCTGCGCCTTGTGCTTTTGATGTTGTTGTTACAAGGAACTGTGAAGGAAACAAACCCTTTCCTCTCCAAGTGGCTTTTGGTCTTGTTTCATCACGGCAATCTAGACCCTAACTGAGACAAACGCCTTTGTTGGTTGTAGTGTTAAAGCCCATGCTGAGGGCTGGGATAAGGTCAGGTAATAGATTGAGGCTTGCCCCAACCGTCAGGGAAGCCCTCTGATCCCCAGCACTGAATAATGCAGGCAAGCTAGCATACGGAGATGAAGGCGGTGTGCATGTAGGTTTCCGTGAATGCAGATACCTACAGAGGCTGGAAGACGGTATCGAATCTCCTGGTACTCCATCACAGGAGGTCCTGCTGCTATTGTGGGTGCCAGGAACCACTTTCGGGTCCTCTGTACAACTTTTAAGTGTTGAGCAATCTCTTAAGTCCCTATTTATTTATTTATTTATTTACTTATTTATTTTGGTTTTTCGAGACAGGGTTTCTCTGTGTAGCCCTGGCTGTCCTGAAACTCACTTTGTAGACCAGGCTGGCCTCGAATTCAGAAATCAGCCTGACTCTGCCTCCCAAGTGCTGGGATCAAAGGTGTACGCCACCATGTCTGACTTTTTTTTTCTTTTTTTAGACAAGTTTTCACACTACATAGCCCAGGCTGGCCTTCAACACATTATGTAGCCCAAGCTAGCCTCTGGCTTTGAATTTATGACCCTCCTGCCTCTTTGTCTGGAGAGCTGGGATTACACATATGTGTCATCATGCCTGTCGTCCACATTTTAAAAAATGTATTACTTCCCCAATGTGATCAGTCTCTTTGGACACTGACAAACATATTTGTGCAAGGTCAGAGTGCTCTCCTGAATGGTTTGCACTGTGATCTGATGTGCAGAACATCAAACATTGTTTCCAGCTTTCCATCATGGTGAACACTCTCTTCCAGTTTACTTCTTCCGTCCTGAATCCTCGAAGTACCAGGATGAGTCAAAGCAGTTGCACTTTTAAAGATTTTCCAAAGCACTGCCAAACTTCCTTTCAGAAAGCTTACACAATGCTATGCCTAGAGCCCTGTGTACTTCTGCGTCCGGGGGCCAACGCTGGGTGTTACGCTTCTTCTCTACTTGTGCCAATCTGATAGGTGAGAAAATTCTATTCTGTCTTGCTTCAATTTGTCTTTCTTCCAAGTTGACAGGTGTGGTAGGCTGACAACAGCTCACTCCCAAAGATGACAGACAGGCCCATGGCCTAATCCCTGGAGCCTAGGAATGAGGTCAAGCGGTCTTTCAAGATTTGATTCAGCTGTGGATTGGAGCCTGGCAGAAAGAGGATGCTGAGTTACTGGAATGGTCTCCAAATGCCATTTCAGGGCTCCAGTGTGACCACAGATAACAGAAGTTAGTGAGGTATGCCCCAAAATGGAGTGCCAACAGCCCTAGAAACTAGCAGGAGGCTCATTGGAGCCCTCAGAGGCCATCTGGCTCCATCAGCTCATTCTTTCTCTTCCTTGTTCTCCCTTTCCTTCCCTACCCTTCTCTCCATTCCCACCCTCACACCCCCCCCCCCACGCCCCGTCTCCTTCTCTTCAGCAGTCCTGGAGATTCAAATCAGGATCTCTACCGTCAAGGTAACACTGAATTTCCCAGCTGCCAACATCTTTCTTTCTTTCTTTCTTTCTTTCTTTCTTTCTTTCTTTCTTTCTTCCTTCCTTCCTTCCTTCCTTTCTTTCTTTCTTTCTTTCTTCCTTCCTTCCTCCCTTTCTTTTCTCCTTTTCCTTTTTAAGATTTTATTTTATTTACTTTATGTATGTGAGTACACTGTAGCTGTCTCCAGACACACCAGAAGAGGGCATCGGATCCCATTACAGATGGTTGTGAGCCACCATGTGGTTGTTGGGAATTGAACTCAGGGTCTCAGGAAGAAGAGTCAGTGTTCTTAACCACTGAGCCATTTCTCCAGCCCCCAACAGCTTAATTTCTATCCAGTAAGACTAATTTTATATTTCTACAACAATAGAGAGATTATAGAGTCCTCTAAGAACACCTTTCTCTTTTTAGGCCACCAAGTTTGTAGTGATTTATCACACTAGGCATAGAGAACTAATACAATGAGCTTTTCATATGTTTATACACCACAGGAAAAGTGTTTTTAAATAAGAGTTCCATAGATTCCTCCTATATAGTTATTTTAACAACAACTACAGCAACAAAACCTTCTGCAAAATACCATACAATAACATGAGGAAGGGTGTGTGTTGAGGTACTCTGACCAAAGGGTGGAGGAGGCCTGGGGTAGGCTACAGGAGAGCAGGAACCAGCATGCTCAGGCTCGGGACTCACTCTTAGCTCCGTGCTCAGTGGACTAGCCCTAAGCTATCACTGCCACTGCCATGCCTCTGTCACCTAGTTTTTGTTTTGTTTTCTGAGACAGGTTTCTCTGTGTAGCCCTGACTGTCCTGGAACTCACTCTGTAGACCAGGCTGTCCTGGAACTCACTCTGTAGACCAGGCTAGCCTTGAACTCAGGGATCCACTTGCCTCTGCCTCCTGAGTGCTGGGATGAAAGACATGTGCCACCACTGCCCAACCCCTAAAATGTTTTTAAATGAGACACTGAAAGCTCTATGTACTAATCTTTGTCTTAATGGTGCTTCTTTAAACCCATTCTTGGTACACCTAAGTGGGGGCTCAACTTGCCCAGTTCCTTGCTGTGGGTTCTGTGGGAAGAAAAATGCAGATGAACTGTAGCTCTCTCTATCACCCCCTTCTTAAAGCTGTAACTTTGTCCAGCCTAAGGCAACTCTAGAAAACGCCTCATGTGTGAGTTGTGCTTGCTTGCTTGTTTGTTGGCTTGCTTGCTTTTTTTTTTTTTTTTTTTTTGGTTTTTCGAGACAGGGTTTCTCTGTATAGCCCTGGCTGTCCTGGAACTCACTTTGTAGACCAGGCTGGCCTCGAACTCAGAAATCCGCCTGCCTCTGCCTCCCGAGTGCTGGGATTAAAGGCGTGCGCCACCACACCCGGCTTGCTTGCTTGCTTTTAAAGACAGGGGTCTCTCTAGGCAGACCTGGCTGTCTTGTACCATTGTGTAGACCAGGCTAGCCTCAGCCTCACAGAGATCCACCAGCCTCTGCCTTCTCTTATGCTGTCACCAATGTCCCCATGGAGGATGACTCCAAGTGGAGTTACTTCCTCCTTCCCCAGCTGCCTGAGGATATGTGAGTCTATCTAGTCCCGAGGATTGAACATAGAACCTCATGAGTGCTAAATACACGCTCTACCATCTCCATCCTTTTTTTTTTTTTTTTTTGGTTTTTCGAGACAGGGTTTCTCTGTCTAGCCCTGGCTGTCCTGGAACTCACTTTGTAGACCAGGCTGGCCTCGAACTCAGAAATTCGCCTGCCTCTGCCTCCCGAGTGCTGGGATTAAAGGCGTGCGCCACCACGCCCGGCCATCTCCATCCTTTTGTTTTGTTTTGTTTTTGTTTTGTTTTGTTTTGTTTTTTCGAGACAGGGTTTCTCTGTGTAGCCCTGGCTGTCCTGGAACTCACTCTGTAGACCAGGCTGGCCTCAAACTCAGCAATCTGTCTACCTCTGCCTCCCAAGTGCTGGGATTAAAGGCGTGCGCCATCACTGCCCAGCCATCTCCATCCTTTTAAATGATACCTAACTTGTGAGGGAATGAGTGCATGTGGCATAGTCCATACGTAGACTAGAGGACGAGTGGAAGGCTGTCTGTTCTCTACTTCCACCATGTGGGTACCGAACATGGAACTGAGGACACAGGGCTTGACGGTAAGTACCTGCTGAGTCATCTTTTTTTTTTTTTTTTTTTTTCTCGAGACAGGGTTTCCAGGGTTATCCTGGAACTCATTCTGTAGACCAGGCTGGCCTCGAACTCAGAAATCTGCCTGCCTCTGCCTCCCAAGTGCTGGGATTAAAGGCGTGTGCCACCATGCCCGGCTCCTGGCTCTTGTTAGCCCCCAAATGCTCTCTCAAGACTGTTCCTTACCTATGAAACTGGTTAGGTATTTTGCTTATGGTGCTTGTGGGCTATCACGGCAGCTTCCTAATCAGCTTGGGGAGTGCTGGGTAATAATTTCTTCTTGAAATCAATACAGCTAAAATCCCGTCTGAATCCAAAATTTCACACCTCCAGCTTTAGAGAGAGAGAGTGATCTTCAAGGTTGCAGTAGTTCCTTACTAAGAGGAAGTGATCAAAAACACAGTTTGGGAACAGGAATGCGTTGGAATACCATAGGAAAGGGAACGGAAGATCGCTCAACTTGTTTGGAAGTGTCACAAAATCTGGCTGAGTAGAAGGGCTGATGGGATCCTGCACTCTGAGAAAATGCAGGCTAAGTGGTGGTGCTCGGCGGATCTGCGAGTCCTCGGCTGTCCCGCAGGGGGCAGTGCTGCCTGCCAGTACGGTGGGAGCGGAGTGGGAACCCGCGCGGAGTTCTGGGGCTTGTTTGCAAAGAAAGTTAGGGGATGTGAAGGAGTGCGGGCCAGACTCTTGGGCTTAGAGGGAGGGTGCGAGAAAGGATTTCCTAGGGTAGCCATGGAGTTCACTGGAGGGGATCTGGATAAGTTCGAGGGGTAGGGTGGTCGCATGAGGAGGGGAGTTGCAGTCCCGGAAGGTGCAAGCGAGCAGGACGCGAGTGTGAATACGAGTGTGCGTGCGCGCGCTGCAGTTCGCCTGGTTCCGAGAGGCGCGGGTGTCAGCTTGCAGCCGGGGCTCCTCCCTCCGGCCCCCCTGCCCCGCCGGGCGGTCCCTCCCTCCTTCCCCATCGCCCCTCCCCGGCGGGCCAGGCGCTGGGACGCCCTGGACGAGCAGGCAGCGGCGGTGGCGGCGGCTAGTTGGGAGCCCTAGGTTCCGTGCTGCGGGACGATTCGGAGCCGAGTGTCTCTTGCCCCGGCTGGGCGGTGCTGGGCCCGCTTCCCACGGAGCCACGCCCTGTCAAAACTTTGTCGCTGCAGCGGCCAAACGATCGGAGCCGGGCCAGCGAGAGGGAGGGAGGGGCGCCGGGCCGGGCCAGGCAGGGCGCGGGGCTCCGAGCGCAGCGGCCCCGGCCCGTGGCCCCACCATGCCCCAGCTCGGTGGTGGCCGCGGTGGCGGCGCCGGCGGGGGAGGCGGTGGCTCCGGAGCCGGGGCAACTAGTGGAGGGGACGACCTCGGAGCGAACGACGAGCTGATCCCCTTCCAGGACGAGGGGGGCGAAGAGCAAGAGCCGAGCAGCGACAGCGCTTCGGCGCAGAGGGATCTGGATGAGGTCAAGTCGTCCCTGGTCAACGAATCGGAGAATCAGAGCAGTAGCTCGGACTCCGAGGTAAAAGGATTCCTAGGGTCAGCCCTTGGGGGATCCAGGTCCCGCTCCCGCTCACCCGCCCTCGCCTTTGTGTCTCCTCCACAGGCGGAGAGGCGCCCGCAGCCCGCCCGGGACGCTTTCCAGAAGCCGCGCGACTATTTCGCCGAAGGTGAGTGCCTTCTCCGTCAGTCTCAACTCTCCAGCCATCAGCGATTGGCCATACGGGTCTCCACGGTCCGGGTGGCGAGACCCCTGCTCTCCTCTCATCGCTGCAGCAGCCACTCTGGGGCTCACTGGAGGGGCGCTCGGGTTCCAGATTCCCGCCCCGAGCTCCAGATAGCTGCTCTGTCTGGGGGACCCCTGACCTCACTCCACTTTGGTTTTGTCCGCAGTGAGAAGGCCCCAGGATGGCGCTTTTTTTAAGGGACCTGCGTATCCTGGGTACCCCTTCCTGATGATTCCAGACCTGAGCAGCCCATACCTCTCCAACGGACCCCTGTCTCCTGGTGGAGCGCGCACCGTAAGTGTCAGTCCGGCCGTGCCGGGACCGGTGGGCGTCCGGCCCGGCGGGATGCGCCCCGGGCTCTCGTTGGTGTGGGGGATGGGGCCTCCTGCCTGAGCCGATCCTGGGCCGAACTTGTTTGCGGAGTCAAACTCCCCTGTGGCGGCCTAGTATGAGACTGCTTTTGACCAGTAATGGGATGAAAGTAAAGTTCTTTTAACTTCTCGCCTTTGGGAGATTGCGGCCTGGTGGGTCCCCCCAGCCTCCCAAATTCCTTGCTCCTACCAAAGGAAAACTTGGATTTGTGCCTGCCTTTGGAGGTGGGGGTGTGTGTTGGGGGGGGTGTCTCGCTTTCCTTCCTGGAGATTGGTCAGCTTTCCCCTTGGCAAGGGGGAAAGTTGGGCAAGGGCCTAGAGGATCCTGACTTGAGATGCCCTCTGACCTGCGGGTTCCCTGGGCTGCTGTGAGTTGTACAAACTCCTAATTTTGTGTGGACTATTCACGACCCACCCCCCAATCCTCACACCAGGGCCTCAATTTTTCTGCAGAACTCTGGGTTTTAAACTCCTCTGAGATGGTTTGGAGGGCGACCCAAGGCATTCTTACTTGGCTTTTTCCCCCTTTTGTTGCGGGCTTTTCTCATTTAAAGCGAGCGCTGCGACACTTTAAACCTGTTAATGGGAGCGCATTGTGTGCTGTGTGCCTGGCATTTAGAGCGGTGATTAAGCAAATTGACCCGGCCCCAGACAATGTGCAAATGAGGGCGGATTCCTTCACCCCTCTCCAGCTCGGAGCTCCCGCCTCTCTCCCCTGCGAAATGAGGGGTGCAGTTCGGGGCTGGCCAGGCCTTCGAGCCGCTACTCCACATCCAAGTTTCCTGTGCTGATGCTGGGTTGGATGGTAGATCCTGGGTGCACACCCTCCTGCTGTGCGTCGGTTTGCTCGTCGTCTCTGCCTCGCACAGAGCTTTCCAGAGTTGGTTGGTTCATTCTCCCTGCTGGCGTGTCTACTCCTCCGGAGTGCATCCCTGAGGGAACTGAGCTCGAATAAAAAGTTCATCTTAAATATGATTATACTCAAGGGCGGCCATGGAAGATCTGGGCGCTGAATGGGTCGTTCCTGCTGTCATTTCGGGCCCTTACTGGGTGGAGTGGGATGGCCTCCACAGTTCGTGTAGTGTGTGTGTGTATGTTCTTCACTGGTTAGGGGTTGGGGGAGGTTCTGATGGATGAAGAGGGGCATAGAACCACACACACACCGCTTGCCTTTGCTCTGGGATGGAGAAAGACCCTCACAGTTTTGGGCCTGCTCCACTTCAGGGTGCCCCAAGAAGTCCTTTTGAAAGTGAATATTGATCTAGGGCTTTGCTTTCGCTCTTTCAAGGTGAAGGTGTGTGCCAATGTTGGGGACCACCCCCAGCTTTCCTGCCCATGCAGGTGCAGGGAGTTCCCATATCTTTGTATGTGTGTCTGTTAAGCCACTTTAATGCCATTTTCTCTGTTTTTATCATTAGGAGCCACTTATGCCCATATGTCAGCTCTGAGCCAGGTCTTAGGAAGTTAAAAGTCATCAGAAACATCCCAAATACGACTTACTCCTTTAACTGGACATTTCCTCCACACATTCATTTCTTTTAATTTTTACATTTTCTTTCGTGTGTGTGTGTGTGTGTGTGTGTGTGTGTGTGTGTGCGCGCGCGCGCGCGCGCACGTGCGTGTACGCACTTGGGTGTATCTGAGGCTTACGCTAGGTTTAGTACCTCTGTGGGGGACAGAAGACAATCTTTGGTGGTCAGTTGTATTCTCTTCTACAGTGTGAGTCCCCCACAATCCAACTCAGGTCATCAGATTTGGCTAGCCAGGGCCTTTACCCACAGAGCCATCTTGTTGGCTCTCCCCACCCACCTCTTAGCCCACTGGCTTGGGGACTTTGACTCCCATCTCATCCCCATGCCTGTATCTTATCTCCCCGATGAATGGCTTAAAATTGTAAGTTCTCAGTGTTTGGTGTTTCTCACATGTTGCCTTGCTCAGTTACAAAGTTCACTGTTGTAGCAGGAAAGTTTCTTTCTAGTTTGACTATGCATGGCCAGTAAGCAGAGCAGCTTAGGACCCATTTAAGCACTTGTTTGGACTATGTGGCTGAAATGATAATTTTCCTCTCGATGATCATGTCAATATAGTTAATATGATTTTCATGGGACACAAGTGGTCATCCAGGCAAGATTGGACCTCGGCTGTTTCCCAGTGAAGTAGAGAGTTGAGGGGTAAGACAGGAGCTGGTAGGTTGGAAAAAGATTCTTGGACTAGTTGATTCCATCTGTCTTTTGCTTTCTAAGTCTTGTTGTTGTTTCTCCTTTAAATTATCCAACTGTAAGCTTTATTGTTTTAGGCCTATATGTATAAAAGTGGGGGTACCATTTCTTGGCAGTCCTAGATTTCTGGACATAACAAAACCAGAAGTCGAAGTGGATGCTGGCTGCAGTCAGTGTTTTTGAGTTCCGTGTGGACCTTTGGCTTTGCAGACAGGAGGCCCGAAGCCCTCATCACTGGCCTCTCTGCTGCTGGACAGTCGGGCAGTCAGGCTGTCCTTCTCCATGGGTCACCTCTTCTGCTTTCTCCTCCGGAACCATTGGGATGCCAGGAAATAGTTCTTGCCTGAGACCCTTGAGGGGAGAGGTCACCTTACCCTGGGCTAAGGGACAAGTTTTAAGACAGGGTCTCATTCTAGTCCAGGCTGGCCTCGAACTTGGATCCTCCTACCTAAGTAGGCTTAGCCTCTTGAGCGCTAGGTTTACAGATGTGTCACTATGAGTGTGCTTCTCTCTTGAGCCCCTGGGGAACCCGAGGCGTGTGGAGAAGGGAAGATCTGCCACACTTTGTACTACTATTTCTAGTACTTGGAAACATGAGATAAGGTCTCACTGTAGTCCTGTGTGGCTGACCTAGCACTTGCTATACAGACCAGGCTAGCCCTGAACTGCTTGGATCCTTTTTATGACATCACAGGCATAAACCACCACGCTCTGACTCTACCTTCCTTCTAGAGGAGAGACTTTGCAGGTTTACAAGACTATTGTGAAATTGTTAACTACAATTTCGCTATGAAAATATAAATGAAACCACACAGGGTGGCACTTGGTGATAATCCCTGAACACCAAAGACTCAGACAGGAGGATCACCGCAAGTCTGAGGAAGAGCCTTTCTCCAAAACAAATATAAACAAAATAGAGTGGATGTCAAAAATATATATCGTTTACGTAGAGAAGAGCCAAATGGACAGTGTTGGATGCAGTTCTGCAGGACTGCATCATACTGATAGGGAGCCCTTTGTGACCACAGCGTGAATGTCAACGGCTAGGAAAGGGACATGTCTGGGGAGAGGCACTGAGCATGATGTGTAGGGATCACTGTCCTGAAGCCCGTACCTTTCTCAGTCTGCCCAGATCACTTCTGTGTGAGACAGTCCTGGGCCTAAGGTGTGTTCTGACCTGTAAGTATTCTATAGTGGTCTTCCTGAGGATGGCTGACCTCCTCAGCGTGCCACCTGCTCTCCCTCCAGACACACAAATCTCTGAGCACACACAGGAGGTTGTTTTAGGGGAATTTATGTAGCAACCAAGGAAAACCTATCCTCTATTTTTAAAAATGATTCATACACTTTGTCACATTTCATTTATTAATTTGGGAGGGGGTCATGTACCCTGTCAGGGCAATGTAGGAGTCAGCTCCCTCCTACCACGGGGGTCCTGGGGATCAACCTTAAGTCAGTAGGCTTGGCAGCAGGCACCTTTACCCTCGGAGCCATCTAGCCGAGCCGATCTAAAACCTTTTTTTTTTTTTTTCCTTTTGCAGATCAGTCTAAACATGCTGTTTTTGGTAAAATTCTTTTAAGTCATTTCCTCTAAATATAACTTCTGTTCCATTTTTGCTAAATATAACTCTTGAGTTTAACGAGGGCTTTTGTATAGAGTGGGCTGTTGGGAGTGCCCTGCTGTGTTACTGACATTTTGGCACTTGGCTTGCTGGGATGACGTTTGGTTTTAAGCTTGAGGTGGGCTTGAGTCCTGTCAGACTTTTCTTTGGTAGGTGGATCTGGCAGGGAATATCTGAGTTACCTTGTTACAATTTTAGAAACCTATAGCTTGACCTCATTCTCCATTGATCTCATTTCTAGGACTTCTCAAGGAGAAGAAGGCAGTCTGATGTTTACATGTAAACGCACACATAAACACATCTAGCCAAATACACATGTGCACACACATGTATGACCACTAACAGCATTTCGGCCTTAGTAGTAAACTGACAAGAATTGCCGTGTTTGTTTGTTTGCGCATGGTTGTTATGCCTGTATGTATGTCGGTGTGCACCGTGTATGTGCAATGCTCTTAGATCTCCTAGAACTGGAGGTACTGATGGTTGTAAGCCACCGTGTGGGTGCTGGGAACAGAACCTAGGTTCTCTAAAGAGCAGCCAGTATTTTAAATCACTGAGCCATCTCTACAAGCCATTTCTGTTTTGTTTGTTTGTTTGTTTGTTTTTGTTTTTTGTTTTGTTTTGGTTTGGTTTTTGGTTTTTCAAGACAGGGTTTCTCTATATAGCCCTGGCTGTCCTGGAACTCACTTTGTAGACCAGGCTGGCCTTGAACTCAGAAATCCCCCTGCCTCTGCCTCTGCCTCCCGAGTGCTGGGATTAAAGGCGTGCGCCACCACTGCCCGGCCCGGCTTGAAATGTTAACTAGTGAAATTGTGGAATGAAAATGAGCAGCTCACTGGGAACCTTCTGTATGAGAAGGGTGCACTCTAGTCCTGCTGGGAGATGACTTTCATTTGCTACACTGGGGATACTCAGATACTCAAGATTAATCTGTAACTCCTTGACTTCTTAGCCCTACGTGTGTTGAGTGCTTATTTTGGACAGTGCTAAGGGACTGTGGCAGATAAGATACATTAGGCCAGATCTTTTGCCTAAAAGATGCCAAACTTGAGTTAGGAAACAGTTACATTGGCATTTCACAAGGATGCAGGGAGGTAGGTCTTGGTTAGAGAGGCGCGCTTTTTAAGACTAAGAAGTTTGGAAGAATTGCTTTGAAGTAGTATGTTTCAAGGAAGGAAGGCCAGTGGAAGAGGTAGCTTTAAACTAGTCCGTGGAATTCATGCTTTGCTGTTGTTGTTGTTGTTGCTGCTGCTGCTGTTTGTGCAGGGGTGTAATGGGGGGGTAGGGTATGAGGAGGGCAGTGTCTTGTAATGTAGCTCTAGGCTCTCCTCAAACCCAAGCCAATCATCGTGCCTCAGCCTTCTGAGTGCTGCGCTTACAGGCATAGGCTACCATGACCAGCTTGTTTTAGTTCAAAGTGATTTCTTTCTTTTCTTTTTCTTTTATTTTTATTTTTATTTTTATTTTTTTGGTTTTCCAAGCAGGGTTTTTCTATATAGCCCTGGCTATCCTGGAACTCACTTTGTAGACCAGGCTGGCCTCGAACTCAGAAATCCGCCTGCCTCTGCCTCCCAAGTGCTGGGATTAAAGGCATGCGCCACCACTGACTGGCTCAAAGTGATTTTTTGTTAATTATAAACAAATTTAAATATCCTTGGTGTATTTCCTTATGATCTTCACTGTGATCCTGAGATAGAAGCCAGGGAGACGAAGCACAGGAGGAAGTGAAAGCCATAGCTGTAATAGAATTTACTCCGCGCTAGTTGCCTAGAGTGATTAGGGGCACGTTAAGCCTTGGATGCTAAGAAATGTCACTCAAGAGACAGCAGAGAACCCTCAAGTTATTCCAAGGGCTGAGGATGTGCCTGTTGGTAGAGATGTTGCCTAATGTCCCCGAGGCTCTGAGTTCCAGTTCCAACAACACAAAAATGTTACATCTAAATAGTGTGACTTATATACCTCCTACCCCTGCTGACCAAGATGCTGAGGTAGGAGGGCAGGAAGGAGCCAGACCGTGGAGGAGACTCACCGGAGCCAGGCCGAGGGGAAAGGACTTGCATGTCAGAGGACAGAAAGGTTCAGTGTGAGAGATGTGGTCCCCAGATGGCTTCCGTAGCTGCTGTCACTGCTGGTGTCTAAGCCTGGATGAGTTGGGAAGTTACTTGGGCAGGTGGGGCACTGGCCTTCTCTCTTTGCCTTCCTGGCTCTGGACAAAAGGGCCCCGAATAGTTTGGCAACCTCAGAGCTCAAACAAGCTGTGAGAGGCTCTCGTTAGGAGAAACTGTTCGGTGTCGGAGGAGAGACACAATGGGTTCATGGGGATGTTTCGAGAGAAGAGGGAAGGGTGTGGGAGAATAGAAGGCAGTCGCTGATGGGGATCTCACTGGAGAGTAGCCTGAAAGGGAAGGAAATGCTACATCTTCCAACTTCCTTTTCTTTCTTTCTTTCTTTTTTTTTTTTTTAAGATTTATTTTTATGGCCGGGCGTGGTGGCACACGCCTTTAATCCCAGCATTCGGGAGGCAGAGGCAGGCGGATTTCTGAGTTCGAGGCCAGCCTGGTCTACAAAGTGAGTTTCAGGACAGCCAGGGCTACATAGAGAAACCCTGTCTCAAAAAAACCAAAAAAAAAAAAAAGAAAAAAAAAGATTTATTTTTATTTTTATGTGTCTGAATGTTTTACTTGTTTATATGTAGGTGTACCATGTGCAATGTCTGGTACCCTGGAGGTTGAGAAGAGGGTCCCTTGGGACTGGAGTTACAGTTGCTTGTAACCTGTCCCGTGGGTGCTGGGGACCAAACCCAGGAAGAGCAGCCAGTGCTCGAAGGTGCTGAGCCAGCAGCCATCTCTCCAAGTCCCACAATTCACTTTCTACCTGGGGTTACCTAAAAGATGAGGGAAACACAAGGCTTTGTCAACCCATTAAAGAAGGCTGGCTGTGGAGGAGGGGGGATGGGTAGAGCTATAGTCTACAGCCTACTGGAGGAAGCCTGTTGAGGATGCTGGGACAGAGCTTGTTTGTGGGTAGTCTGACAAGACTCAAGATGAGTAGGGAAGAAAGGGAGATGAGGGCTTTGGCAGGGAGGCAAATTTCTTCCCTCATGGATGGCAGATGCCCTTTGTAGGCATCCTCTCAGTTTTACAGACCAGTTCTACCCAGAGATGAGGATGTAAGAAAACGAAGAGATGGCTTTGATAGTCATCAGGGTGAGGCCTGTCCTGCACTACCAGATGAACTTTTCCAAAAAAGATTTGTCTTAATTTTAAATTCAATTCAATGTGTATGTGTGCACATGACTGCAGGTTCCCACAGAGGACAGAGGTGACAGTCTCTTCCACAGCTGGAGTTGTAGGAGGTCGGGACCAGTCCAGCATGGGTGCCAGGAACAAACGTGTCCTCTGCAGGAGCAGCAAGTGCTCTTAATCTCAGAGTCGTCGCCTCAGTCCCTGGCTGGCCTTTTTATACTCAGTAAAGTCAAGGGAGATTTGACTGCAGGGCGGGTCCTAGAATTCAGTTGGTCTTTTTTTTTTTTAATTCTTTAAAAAGTATTTTATTATTATCGTTCCACACATGCTGCAATCCAATCTCTGGAGATTTTCTCAAAGGTAAAGTGAACACATCTGATATTACACTAAAACTTTTAGAAGTTATTATTGCATATGTGCATTAGGTGTGGGGAGTGAGAAGTACCCCAGTGTGTGTATGGAAGTCTGAGGACAACTTTACGGACGGACGGGGTTCTTTTCCACCTTTAAGTGGGTTTGAACTCAGATTGTGAGCCTTTGAAGCAAGCACCTTTACTTTCTACGCCACCTTGCAGGCCCCTGTGGCTAGCCTTCTGACCCTCTTGCCTCCATCTCCTGAATGTTGTGATTACAGACGTGTGCTACTAGACCTGGTTTATGTCATGCTGTGATAACCCAGGGCTCCATTCACAGTGGGCACATACTAAAACAACCGCAGTTAAGTTAAAATCTTTCTGTCTTCTATACTGGATCAGATTTAAGGATAAGTGCAAAATGTTCACTTCTCCAAACCTTGTATTTGGCAATGAACAGAACACGAAGGGAAGGAAAGGGACATCCACCTTTTCTCTGGGCTGCTCAGGGGACATCTTCCCAGGCACTGGCTTTCTTCCTGCAATGCATCAAGTGACATAAAGGTGGCCTTTGTTACTTTACTCGATAACCTTAAGATTATAAAGCAAATTTCAAAATCCTAAATCTTTCCATTTCATTGTGTTTATGATCTAAAGTTTTTGTTTTGCTTTTGTGTTCTGACAAAGCTATGTAGTAGCCCTGGCTGACCTAGAACTAACTTTGTAGATCAGACTGGCCTCCCTGTTTCTTGAGTATTGGGATTAAAGGCACGTACCATTGTGCCTACTTTAAGACTCTTCTAATTTCTTGATTTTTTTTTTTTTTTAATATATACGAATGCATGTGTGCACCATGTGTGTGCAGTACCTGAAGAGACCAGAAGAGGGCATCAGGTCTCCTGGGACTGGAGTTACAGATAGTTGTGAGTGTGGGTGCTGGGGATTGAACCCAGGTCTTCTACAAGAGCAGCCAGTGCTTTTAACCACTGGGCCAACTCTCCAGTCTCAAAACCCCACCCTCAAAGTAACAAACAAACAAACAAAGGCCAAAACCCCCACGTTTGTCCTGATACTTCATTGCTGGCAAATGTGTAGCAAAGGGCTCTTCTTGAAAGGGTGTAAACAATCTCACCCTATTTGGGAAGCTCTTGGCAATGGCTTCTAAAATCTCAGTGCTTTCCATAGTTTCTAACCCAGTAGGAAGTAGGTACTTGTTAATCCCATTCTGCGGCTGTGCAAACAGACTTCGAGAGGTCAAGTGTGTCATACAAGACCACACCACTGGCCATTTCAAGCGAGCACGAGGGTGGGTCCAAAGTCCGGAGCTTTTTCCTTTCTCCTCATGACACACAAGCCTGGTATCACTGGCCCTCTCTGGAAAAGGGCGCTGGCTTGCTTCTCAGTGCAGAAATTCTGACTATCAGCTTGGGTCGAGATGGGGTAGACTCGGGTCAGCCTTACAAACAAGCACCGGGCACATCCCTAGTCTAGTCAGAGGTGAGTAAGTCTATGGCTGGAAGCCGTCTGACTAGGACTTTGCTGCCGTGGGGTCAGTAACCTTTAACCTGCTGCCCAGGGACTTCACCACCTGCGGAAAAAGCCATTATCTACTGACATTTGGAAGCTGGAGACTGCTTTCTCCTTGTTGAAGTCAGTGAGTGTCGGAAGTGCACGCAGGTGTGTCTCTGGCTTGGAGCAGCCCGGGAGGGGGAAGCCTTCCTGATTTCCGAGCAGTATGGATTACATACAGTATGGTTGGCTTAACAAACCAAGCCCTGAGAAACCAAGCTTGAAAGCATGCGTCTCGGGGTGCCTTTTATAAAATGCTTGGTTAAGTCCCTTGCTTTCCTTATGCACTGCCCAAATAAACCACCAGTCTCGCATCTCTATGACAGACTATTCCAGCGCTAACTAATTATTAAAGAACTAGGTACTGGATATTTACACAGTGGTTACTTTAGGGCTCACAGGAGAGATACGGGTGTTCTTCTATGTGTGTGTTATGGTTTGAAATTAGAAATCATGAAGTTCCATGTTTTTTTTTCTTTTAAGATTAATATAGTTAAATTTGTTACTTTATGATTGTGTGCCTATGTGGATGTATTACATCGTGTATGTGCAGGTGCCCGGGGAGGGTAGGAGGAGGGTGGTAGATTTCCTAGAGCTGGATTTATAGGCAGTTGTAATATGTTCAATATGGAGCTTGGTTCCTCTGGAATAGCAGGACGCACTATCAAGAGTCTCTCAGGCCCCCAAAGTTCAGCATTTTTTGTCTCTACTTTTCAGACCACCGGCAGGTGGTGTCCTTGAAAGCCACAGTGCCAGGGGAAGATTGGTACCGAGTTACTGTTCATAGAACTCGGTGTTTCTTATGAAGTTGTAGACCTGTCAGATGCAATTTTTGTTTGTTTGTTTTTTTTTTTCCAAACAGAGTTTCTCTGTATAATAGCCTGGCCTTCCTGGAACTTGATCTGTAGACCAGGCTGGCTTTGAACTCAGAGATACGCTTGTCTCTTATTTCTGCGTACTAGGGTTAAAGACAAGTGCCACCTTGTCCTGAACATTAGTGAGGTTAAGGACCTTGGATCCCTTAAGGTGAATGGAGCCAGAACTTGTAGAACCAACTGCAGAAAATGTGTGGAAAGCCCGCAAGGCAAGCAGAGGCAGAGGCAGGCAGATCCGTGAGTTCCAGATCACCCAGAACTACACAGAGAGACCTTGTCTCAAAGAAGGAGAGGGGGGGGGGGATCTGAAGAAAGGCATACCCAAGATACACAAGAGGTAGGAGTGAGCAGTGTGCACATTAGATCAATTTACAAGTCCAGATGTGTTAGCCATAGTGAGTAAGTTCAGGTGATGATTGACCTGCCCACAGCAAACAGCTAGACGTGAATGAATACACACAAGAATGGAATTACGCCACTGGAATGTGACCCTCATACCCCAGAGACAGTGCACCACGAAATACTTCTCTTTAAAATATAGCACCCATACATGGCAACACAAATATTTAAATATCATCACCCCCCCCCACACACACACACACACACAAAGGGTTTCTCTGTGTATCCCTGGCTGTCCTGGAACTCACTCTGTAGACCAGGCTGGCCTTGAACTCAGAAATCTACCTGCCTCTGCCTCCCAAGTGCTGGGATTAAAGGCATGCGCCATCACTGCCCAGCTTTTTTTTTTTTTTTTTTTTTTTTTTAGAAAAGGAAAAAAGAAAAAGTAGCCCTGTAGGCACCTTCAGTGTTCCTGGGATCTGTTAGACTCCAGGGGCACTGACAGGATAATCGCCTATTATCCTTCCTGGAAGCCATGAGCTGGAGCCCTGGAGTCCCAAGCAGCTAGAGCCTTGAGGGGAGGGGAGGGACCTGGCTCCTGGAGGCTTCAGTTTCCCCCGAGGAAAAGTCAACAGAAAAAAAAAAAAAAAAGAAAGAAAAAAAAAGTGAAGATGCCATTTGGAGCAAAAGTTAAAGCAATGGAATGCACACAATGAGCTACTTCTGCACCCTTTCTCCCCAGTGGTATTTCTATCCCTTTCCCCTCAGGTGCTGCTGGCTGAGACAGGGGGTCACTGTATAGCTCCGGTTAGGCTGGAACTCTCTATGTAGACCTAGTTGGCTTCGAACTCATGGAGACCCACCTGCTTCTGCTTTCCTAGTGCTAGAATGAAAGAAGTTGGCCCACAGGATTCATGCTCCCTTTTCTGGGTGGTTGGAGTCTTCCCGCAGGTCTTGTTACAGCTCCAGAGATGGTGTTAATTGCTGCCTTAATCTTTCTTTATTCTGTGCTCAGTACCCCAGTTCATCTGCCTACATCTGTTGACCTGGCCTGTGGCCTACTTCTTACTTCAGACCTGGCCCTGCTTTCTTCTGTCTGTGAGCATCCTTGTGTTGTGTGAATTAAGTGTGGTTGCATTCTTTTGAAATTGTTTATTTTTATTGATGCAGGTGTTTTGCCTGCGTGCAAGTCTGTGTGAGCGAGCGCATTGGATCCTCTAGAGCTGGAGTCACAGGCAGTTGTGAGCGGCCATGTGGGTGCTGGGAATTGAACCTGAGTCACTCTGCTAGAGCTGTCTCTACCGGCTCCCGGGGATCTTCTTAAACTGTTTTCTAAGTGGGGGGATGTAGAGGAGCGCTGGTGGGAGTGTTTCACTGGGAAATGGAAACACTTTGCACCTCTATTAATGTTTTCCAGCCTCAGTGTTTGTGTAACGATATGCTTGTCAGAGAGCAGTGGGAGAGGCTCATCCTCACAGAGGGGTTCCCGGATAACGCCAATCTCTAGAGTACGGGGAGGGGCTGAGATTGACTCTACTCACGCCTTGTGCTTGCCTGCAAACTAGATGACCTGAGTCGGATCAACAAAACCCAAGTAAAAAGTCAGAGGCAGTAGCATCCGTAATCCCAGCACTCCTACAGGGGAATGGGAGGCTGAGACAGGAGAAATGCCCTGGAAGTTTGAGGTTCAGTTAGCCAGTATGCAGTCACAGGAACTTAAAGGCACTGTTTCAAGAAGGCAGAAGGAGAAAACCAATTCCAAAAGCTGCTCTCAGACCACCACATATGCACATGCCCACAGATACACACAAACAGAGAGACAGAGACAGAGAGACAGAGAGAAACTTAAAAACAAAACATGCACTTAAAAAAAAAAAAGAGCCGGGAGTGGTGGCACACGCCTTTAATCCCAGCACTCGGGAGGCAGAGGCAGGCGGATTTCTGAGTTCGAGGCCAGCCTGGTCTACAAAGTGAGTTCCAGGACAGCCACGTTCTATACAGAGAAACCCTGTCTCGAAAAACCAAAAAAAAAAAAAAAAGAGCTGGTCAGTGGTGGAGGCAGAGGCAGGGGTATTTCTGAGTACGAGGCCAGCCTGGTCTACAAAGTGAGAACAGCCAGGGCTATACAGAGAAACCCTGTCAACAAAACAAAACAAAACAAAAAACAAACAAACAAACAAACCAGGAGCACAGATGTAGCTCTATGGGAGAGTGCTTGCCCAGCAGGCTCAAGGCCCTGGGTTCAATCTCAGCTCCATCAGAAAACAAACCAAAAGAAAACACTGTAGCTGGGGCAGTGGTGGTGTTCCCATGACCTCTGGAGGCAGACAGAGAGGTAGCCTGATCTACAGAGAGAGGTCCAGGATATCTGGGCGCCTGCCTACACAGAGAAACCCTGTCTCAAAAGACAAAGCAAAATAAGACGTTTAAAAGAGGAAGACACCTTCCCTTCCAGGACTAAGAGGGGTTCAACGTCAGGCTATGATGAACTATTATGGGTGTTTGTTCTCTGCCATCAGAGCAGCAACTCTTTGGTCTACTGTCTCCCTCATTCTCTAGTGCATTCTTTTCTTTCTGGTGAGTGATTCAGTCTGTTACTGGTTTAGAGTCCTGTCTGCCAGGGAGCTGGACATGGAGGTGCATCCTCCTACAGGGGGTGGGGGGTGGGGGGAGGTTGATGAGGAAGATTAGGAGTCGGGGCCCACCCACCCTGTCTCAGATCATCTCCACTCCCAGGTATGTTTGCCAAGTTTCCCCAAGAAGTTTACTAGAATACTTTATTTTTGCTGCCCGCCCCCCATGAATGAGAACCTTATGGGAAAATACTTAAGAGACTTAGGTACTGGGTTCTGCACCCAGCTTTCCTGCTGGTTTTCGCAGCCCCCTGGGATTCCTGCGGGAGTGATTATCCCTATGATGGTTGGCAAACAAACGGTCCAGTGTCTAACCCTCGACCCTGTGGGAGGTACAGCGATTTCTCCAGGCACTGATGTATCTGTGAATCTTAAGTCAAATGAAAGACAAGGTGTTTGGTGGTCTGTCCTGAAGAAAAATAAAATAAAGGCAGGGCTTGCCTGGCATTCATACAGAGACCTGAGTTTGATACCCATCACTGAAGAAAAACAGGGCGGGCAAGCCCAGCCTCTCCAGCTCTTTATTATGTCTGCCCCAGAGAGAGCTTATCAAGGAAGAGCATAACAGTGATTGGGGAGGTGTTTTTTCCTAGAGAGTTATTTAACTAGCAAAGGTGAAGTTCTATTCTAGATTCAACATAGACTGTAAAGACCTTACTAGCTAGAATCTGGGCTGTAATTTTTTGTTTATTTGTTTGTTTGTTTTTAAATCTTACTCCTGTAGAGTTTGTCATAGACTGATATTTATTTTGTTATTATGGGGAGGTGGGGGCAGGATCTTGCTTTTGTAGCCCATTCAGGCCTAGAACACAATCCTGATCTTAGGTATTGACTGGTATTACAAGTTTGTATCCCATTACATAGCTCTCTCTCTCTCTCTCTCTCTTTGTCCCTCTCTCTTTCTCTCTCTCTCTCTCTCTCTGTCCCTCTCTCTCTCTCTCTCTCTCTCTCTCTCTCTCTCTCTCTCTCTGTGTATTTACTCACTTACCTGTTTGTTTTTGAGGTGGACTCTTGCTATGGGCGTCAACTGGCCTAGAACTCACAATCCTGCTTTAGCTTTCTGAAAACTGGAATTACAGGCAGACTGTAAATTTAGCTTCTCTTTTAAATTACATTTATTTTGTTATGTATGCACCACTGCATGCTCGTGAAGGCCAGAGGATAACTGGTGGGAGTCTGTTTACTACTTCCACCTGGGGCTGGACTCTGGTCTTTGGGCACGTGTCCTTACTGTGCTGAGCCATCTCACTAGCCTAGGTGCCCCCTCCCCCCTTTTAAAGACAGGGTTTCTTTGTGTACCCTGATTGTGCTGGAACTCACTTTAGTCCAGGCTGGCCTCCAACTTAGAGATCTACCTGCTTCTGCTTGTTAACCCAAGCACTCTGCCATTGACTATATTCAACCAGCAATTCCTCCTCCTCCTCCTTCTCCTCCTCCTCCTCCTCCTCCGAAGCTCACAGAGATCGATCTTCCTGGGATCAAGGCTTGCAGTACCATGTGTGTCGGACCACACCTAGCAGGGCAAAGAAGTTCTTCCCCACCATCGGCATCTTCTTTTCCAGTTAGATGCATCGTCATCAAGGTGACGCTCACAGGCAGCTGCCCCTCTCTGGGGTTAGCACACCTACCTCTCTTATTCATTAGTCACTCCTGATGTCTGCAATCTGTGTTATTCTTCTTTATGCATCTATTAGCTGTATTTCTTTAAAAACGAAAGTATCAACTATCTCGTTCCTTTAGCTCAAAGGGCAGTAAGTTAACATCTACAGATTAAATCCACCTTGCCACTTTTATAAGTAAAGTTTTATTAGAACACAACTATGTTCACTCATTTACACAGTTAGGGCCTGGTAAGGGACCTAGTCTCCTAGGTGAGATGGAGGCTCTATTGGCTTACAGAGTTTAGAACATCTATTGGCCAGGTTTTTAACAGTAAACAAAGCAGACCTTCTCCATGGATCAACCATGATTTCAATGCTTGACTCTTTACCTTACTCTTTCTAGTTAATGTCTCCTGTCTTATGACAATGCACATTAAACTTGGAGATTTAAACCCACTCACTGTCCTCCATTCTGTCTGCAATGCCACCCCTACTGACACTCAGATTGTCTCATCTTTATCCAGTCGGTGCTTCCTCTAATTGGCTGCTGAGTTCTTTGGACGAGTTGGGGCATGGCAGGACATTCCGGGTCTGCCCTCTCCGCTCCTGCCCCAGACCTGGAGCTAGTCTTTTTGAGAAGCAGTTGACTTCTTTTAATGGGAACAGTTATTTAGAAACCTCCGTTTCTACTAAACCTACTAAACCTACTAAAATACACATGCAAAGTACTCCAGGGCACCAGACAATGCCACGGAGACTAGAAGAGAATAAAATATGCCCGTTGTATTTAAGAACATCCGTGCTCTAAAAGAAATTATTGCCAGTATACTTTTGGGGAGAGGGTCTCACTGCAGCCCTGGCTGGCCTAGAACTTGCTGTGTAGAACAAGCTGGCCTCCAACTCAGAAATCAGTCTGCCTCTGTCTCTTGGCTAACCCTCTGCTTGGGTTAAAGGTGCGCAGCGCATGTGAGGCTTCAGTAAACTCCTGCTGAGCCATGTTGCTTTATTTACTTAATATTTGTAATTGGGCACGTCAATTATTTTGTAAATAAAGTCTCTTTTGTACTTATATTTTGTTCTCCCAATTGAAAAACACATATATTCCTGCCAACCGGTAGCATTTCAACAATTACCAGACATGGTTAGCGAGATGGCTCACCTAGCAAGGGCGCTCCTGTAGAGAGAGGACTCACGTTTGGTTGTCAGCACCCACTTCCAGTGGCTCTCAACTGCCTGTAGCGTCACCTCCAGGAGCTCCCATCCCTTCTTCTGGACCCTGACATAGGCCACTCACACATGCGCATACCTACATAGTCACATACATAGGCATGTAATTAAAAATAAATATAAATATAAAAGGAACAAGTTCACTGGAGGGTTTTCGATCATCTCCCATAGAGTGTCCATGTGGTTCTGAGAGGTTACATATAGGTAGTGAGAGTAGATCCAATGCCTGCTTCACCTCCGTGCCTCTCTTAACATCACCACACTGACTACAAGCATTTGTCAGCTTATGAGGACATCTGCTCATGGATCAGGTGGACTTTCAGATCTTATCAAGACTAAAGCTACCGCTTAACAACAGCTGCCTATTCAGTGCTGAGCCTGAGGCAGGAGGACCTTCTCCGCGGCTGCACAGATGGCATAGGGTTGCAGGTGTGCACAGAGGATAGTGTCCGGCCCACAGAGGATAGTGTCCGGCCCACAGAGGATAGTGTCCGGCCCACAGAGGATAGTGTCCGGCACACAAGTAGAGGCTTTGTCAAGGCAAGGTTGTCAGGATCTCCCTGGCTGGATTATAGGTGGGCTGCCACATTTATCTGACATTTATGTGGTTCTAGAGTTCCAAACTCTGGCCCTCCTGCTGTGGGCAAATGCCTTAATCACTGAGCTGTCTGTGAGGCCCCCATCTTATGCTTGTCAGAATGGGTTTCATGTAACCCAGGCTAGCCCCTACCTTGCTATGTAGCTGAGGATGGCCTTAAAATCTGATCCTCCTGCCTTTGCCTCCTGCATACTTGGATTATAGGCCTGTACCTCATTGCCCAGCTTATGTGGTGCATGCCTGGCAAGTTACATACCATCCTGTTAACTTCAATTACTTTTTTTTTTTTTTTTGCTAGGGATCAAACACAGGTCCTCATGAATGCCAGACAAGTGATCTACCATTCAGTGATTATCTTTAGCCCCTAATGTTTAATTTTGGACTGCCAGTTTTCTTGAATTTATATTCCAAAGGACCCCTGGCTATTAAATTTTGATTTTGATCAGTGTGACTCTGAGACACTGCCTTGAATATAAAATCTGCCTACGTGTGTGAATACTTGATATTGTTTATTTCTATTTCTCTCTGTGCACAGAATGTAATTAAATAAACACAAAGACCTGCCTTCCTGGACATTTTTTGGGCTAACAAGAGCAATCATTGTACGCTTCTGTTATCCTCCACTGTATAGTTTTGATAAGTCGATTATTGGTGCCTGATCGTTTCACTTTGCTTATTATGGTAGATTTTTTTCCCCCTCCCAATGCTTCTCAGAGCTGAAGCTGAACAGCCTTCTAAAAACAAATAAAGCAGAGGTCTGAGCTGGCAGTGGGACTTTGAACCTGGTCCCCTGGCTCATGTCCGTGGACTTGTATGTGAGCAGTTGTGGCCATATGTTGTTTTAGGGCCATGCCAAGGAAAATACTTTAGAATCACATTAGAAACTCAAGGTATTTTGGCCTCTAAGAGGACACGTGATAGTTTTCCAGTTATATGAACAAGGGTTTTTGTTTCCTACCGAAGTTTCTTAAGGGCTTTGAGAACAATAGGCTTCTCTCAGTCTTCGTAGAGGTCTTTGGGATGCTACTCACTCTGAGACTGTGGAGACTTCTCAGGCCTTTGACGTGCCACTTTGGACTTCTAGGGAGTGGGTCAGCAGGATTCCTCTGCTCACTTGGCCAAGGCTGTGTTTGAAATCTTAGCCTTCTATGCCTCCGCCTCCGCCTTGCAGCCTCACCTATGGCTTCCTGCTGCAAATTCTTAAGCACATTTCACTGTTGGCAAACACATGGCCTCCTCATCCAAAACACACTTGTCTCCTGGATCCTAAACTCGCTGAATGTGCCAGGGAGTGGATCTGTTATGTCCCATTGCTATTACGTTCATAGCACCAGGCACAGAGAAGGCCTTCACCTCGGTATTTGTTGAATGAATGAGGGAACCGTAGAGAATACCTCCTGCCCTCCAGTAGCACCAATTGGGAACCACCCTCCACAGAAGCCATTTTCAGGATGAGAACCATACATAGATGGGTTTGTTGACTGTTCTACTCTTGGGCTTCATGTTCAAATACGACCAACCAGGGTGCGAGAGGCCCTGGTCATTTTAGTTCAGGTACAAGGCACGTCCAGCAGGAAGCGGTCAGTTTATTTAAAGATGAAGCACTGTGCTTGAAATAACATGTCTCCCTTCCCTCGGTAGAGCACGGTGAGCCGACAGGGATTAGAACCTTCATTTCCTGATACCTGTTTGGGGGGGGGCGTTCGTTACCCAGTCGGCAGCCCGCAATCCCTTCCAGTACTGGTAGTCACATCAATGGGAACCAGTGTTTCCGACTGTTGGGGAGGGAAGAAATCAGACTCTCCTTTGTACGCTAATTAGCACAGGCAGAACAAAAGGCCTAGCTTGGTTTTCGAGTTCAACTTTGGCTCATACGCAATTCGCAGTGAAGATAATGATCTCAGATAAATTAAAAACAAATGTTAAAGAAGTCATAATGAGGTAGGAAGGGAATTCAGGATTCCTGTTTTCAAATAACACTGGGTAAACAGACTTCTCCCTAAAGCAGACATCCATGTCCCCTCCTCCTTCGCCGCCGTTTTGAGCCTTTGGGTTCAAAAATCTTGTCTCAGTCACTCACTGTACCTAACCCTGGAGAGGTGGGCCGGTGTGTGCCCGTCTGGTGTCAGTGTGCACGAGAGCCTCACTCACCACGCCCATTAGTTCTTCAGAACTAGGAAAATGGAACAGAGGAGTTGGGTCAAGGCCACCGAGTCAAAGGGAATCGCACATTTGGCAAAATGCCCCTTGCCTCAGGAATGACCGCCACAGCCTGCTGCCCTGGCGTGCTTCCTTTTCCTCTGGTCTGCTGAAGGCAAGGACCGGGTAGGGAGCACACAGAAACCCCCTGTGTTCTTTCTTCTCCTCCAGGCAGAGTTCCTGAGTACATTCTTGACCAAATGGGGGGGAAGCTGGGGGCCCAGAGAGCTGCTGCATTCAATGGGACTCTGTATGTATATGCCAAATGAAGTCTACAGGCATCTTTACGAGCCCAGCGACTGTGCTGGCAGATGTAAAGAACCTCAGAAGGCCTGTGTGTGTGTGTGGAGTCTCGACTCCTAGCAAGTTTCCATGAGTGAATTCAAGGACTCTATACATGGAAATTCAGTTTCTCTATTGACCCCCCCCACCCCCGCCTAGAGACGAGGGTCTCCTGTAGCGAAGGATGATCCTGATTCCTGGTACTCCTGCTTCCACCTTGGCGTGCTGCGATTACAAGTGTGTGCCACCTGTGTGCCACCTTGCCTGGTCGATGCCCTGCTGGGAATTGAACCCAGGACCTCATGCAAGTGAGGAAAGCATTCTACCAACTGAGCTACAACCCAGCCCACCCTATTTTCTCTTCCCTGTCTCAGTGTGTGCCACGTTAGTCTGTATGAATACACTTGCATCCCCACATAGTCTTTCTTTCTTTCTTTCTTTCTTTCTTTCTTTCTTTCTTTCTTTCTTTCTTTCTTTCTTTCTTTCTTTCCTTCTTTCTTTCTTTTCAAGACAGGGTTTCTCTGTATAGCCTTGGCTGTCCTGGAACTCACTCTGTAGACCAGGCTGGCCTTGAACTCAGAAATCCGCCTGCTGGGATCAAAGGCGTTCACTACCACTGCCTGGCCCTCGCATAGTTTTCAATGGCAGGACACGCCTCAGCAGACTTTGGTATGTCAGAGAGATTTGGGGTGCTCAAGATCTTGTGGAGACATATTGGTAGCATCTAGCTAGGAGAGGCCAAGGATGCTTATGCTAAGCAATCTTTAAGACAGCGATGGGGAGAGGCCTTTAAACGACAAGAAGCCAATGAGGGAGCTCGTGAGAAACTTGTCAGGACGAGGACCTGAGCTTCTCTCTGGGGTGTGTGTGTGTGTGTGTGTGTGTGTGTGTGTGTGTGTAGAGGCCAGAGTTGGCAGTAGGAGTCTTCCTCAGTCCCCAGTACACACACACACACACACACACACACACACACACACACACACATGGCTTAGCATTTGTGGCGGTCAGAGGACAACTTCCGGAGTCTGTTCTCTCCTCCTACCATGTGGCTTCCAGGGGTGGAACTCAGGTCGTCAGACTCAGCGGCAAGTGCCTTTACTCACTGAGCAGCCTGGTTGGCCTTCCACCTCAGTTTTGGATCTAGGCTCTCTCACTGAATGTAGAGCTTGTTGGTTGGGGGATTGGAGCTAGCTTGCCAGTGAGCTCCAGGGAAGTCCCACCCCTGCCTCCCTCGCTCCAATATTTCAGATGCTACACCTAGCTTTTTACCCGGGTTCCCATTCTATGTATATAGCAAACATGTTATCAACCGAGCCATCTCCCTAGTCTCTGAGCACTTTTTTCAGTGATAACACTTTCTCTGTTCTGTGGCCCAGAGAATATTCTATTCACCCCTTCACTGAATCCTCAGAAAGACCCCTGTAGTGGGAACCAAGGTTATCCTTGTTGTACTCAAGATGAAGTCAAAGCTCAGGGCGGTCGGCATCCCTGCCTGATTACAGCAATTTAGGGGAAGGGAGGAGGCTTCAGATCCAGATTTATCTTACTCAGCTCGTACTATGCGGTGTCCCATCCCATGGCAGCCTCAGGGTCAGTGTCACATCCCATGGCAGCCTCTGTGAGCCTGCGCAGTGTAGTCTATACAGAAAAGATGCTGAACTGGACACACAGGATGCTGTTCTGTTCTGAGGCTCTATTGCCGAAATGGGTCGTTTGTGTCTGAGCTTTGGGGGTGCTGGGCTTTGGACCTCACCCACAGGGTGGCTCTGGTGTGTCTGTGATACTTGCCAAGGAGGTCTCTGGATCTTCTGTTGAGGAGCAGTAGCTGGAACAATGGCCCATCTGCCCTGAGGGGACTGAGGGAACAAAGTGAGGGGGGGCGGGCAGGGCAGAATGGAGAGACCTTGGTGGCTTTACCAGTAGTCCTGAGTCTTGGGGTTAGTGGACTGTGAAGGACAATTAATATAATTATTCACTATTTGTGAAGAAAGGGAACATGAATTTTAGAGGTAACTTCTGGGGTTGGGAGAGGCCTGGAAACGTAGACCGCTGTTCTGAGGTCAGAGAAGAACATTCTGCAGCAAGGGAGCCGTGGAATAGCCTGTGCAGGAGGCTGGCTTTCCCTGAGCTCCACTGAGAGGCTGTGGGGCAGGATGTAGGCAGGGTTGGTGGGAGCCGTGGCCTTCCCCTTGCCCTCCACCTAGAGATCCCTCAGCATCTACCTAGAAACTCTTCTCTTCTGCACCCTGGATCACAACTGCTCCCGCTCCTGCAGACAAGCCCAGGGGACTGAGGGTAACTAAATGGTCTTTGGAACCCCCAATCTGAGCTTCCCTACCCAGTATCTCCTGAGCAGCTGAAGCCTGTAACAAGCTGCAAGGAGAAATGAAATTCTCATGCTTTTTAAAAACATGAGACGATTTAGACGTGCCCTGTTCTCACATTCACCCTAAAGACAGTCATGTGTTTGGATGACCAAACTCTATCTGGCCTAGGTTAGATTAAGTGTTTTCCCCACACACTTGGGAGTCGGGGGATAGTGAAGTTTCCTGTCTCCTTTCTAGGAGGAAAGTTCGAGCACTGTCTACTCTTGGCCTATCTTCTATTCACACGTCCTGCTTTAAGATACTGATTCTATGGTTGTCTGTAAGTGAATAAGTGACTGGAATAGCATGCCGGTTGTCCTCTCAGTGAGGTGTCTTATGAAGTCCCGTCCTTTGGACATGCTTTAAAATACCTTTGGTGCCAGCTCACTCATAGGGCCTCTGGCCTGGCACAGCCGAGAGTCCTTCCCACACCCCACACTGTCTGTCTGTCTCTCTTCAGAAGGCTGTGCTCCACCTTAATGAGGAGGATTTTCTTAATGTTGAAATGTGCGTTTAAATCTAACTGGGCTTTCATCTGTGCCACGAGATGTCTTCCCCCTGGGCCGTTTTTTCCCTCAGAGAGGCCCATGGAAACACAATTGGGCTTTGTGGTGAGGATGGTTTACAGTGCCCTGGAAGGTGGGGCCAGTCTTGTCTAAATAAATAGTAGTGGGCTTGGCCTCAGGAAGAGGGGATTCCTGGAAGGCGAGAGTTGGAGCCTGACGCAAGATGCACTTCCTGGTGTTCCTGTGACTTCTTGTGCTCTGTGCTGTGATGGATACCTTTGGGCCCCTGGTCCTCAGGTGCTGCTCTGACCCAGCAGTTCCTAGGACAGCCCTCTACTTCAGCAACAGGTCCTCCATCCTTCTATAGTCTAGGCCTCCTCCTGCTGTCTTCACAAGAGTAGCTGTTGGCCACTCTTGAGTGACCCAGGGGCTGCCAGCTGTTCCTCTCAGCTTTTCTACAGGCCTTCCCTACCTTGTGGTTGCCCGCCCTCCAAGTGATGGCTTTTGACAGAGTGCTGGAGATCTAGAAGGGCCTTCCTTGCTGTCGGCCCTGCAGAGGCTTTGCATGGCTTGTGAAGAGGAGGAGTTTGGGCCTTTTTCCCTTCCTGCTTTCCACATGGATGCAGACTAGCTCTCTGTCCTTTTCAGTGTATTTGCCTTTGGCCTTTCTGAAAAAGGTCCTAGAGCCAGGCTTTCCTGGCCCAGGGTTCTGGGAAGGCTTGGTCAAGGAGTTGCTTGGTGGGAAGTACCTGGCCTTTTCCTGTCCATCCCCACAGCGAGCACCTTATCCTGCAGCTGTCTGTACAGGGTCTGCACCTTGTCACTTTCTCCTGCTGCACAAGCGCCATCAGCTGCCTGTTGGAGAGTCTCCATTGCTGCCCAGTGCTCTCGGTTCCCTCGTCTCTGACTTGGTCACGTGTTCTTTGGGCTCAGAGTCTGTGTACCTGAATAAGGACAGACAGCAGCTTTGGTTCTGGGAGAGGGCGTGTGCTCTCTGAGACACTGTCACACACATAGTGAGGGGATGTTAATCATATGGCCTGCCTTCAGCTAACACTTGATTTAAAAACTCTGGGGGCAGAAGAGCTTTTGCAGAGGACCCGAGTTAGGTTCCCAGCACCCACGAGGGTGAGGTTGCTTACAACCACCTGCAACCCCAGCTCTAAGATGCACTCTTCTGGTCCCCATAGACTCTGCACCCTCACACATCTATACAGAGTTAAAGTTTTAAAAGCAGGGGCCGGAGAGACGCATGAGTGGTTAGGAGCGCTTGCTGCTCTCCCAGAGGACCCAGGTTTGGTTCCTAGCTCCACTCAGGCCGTTCACAACTGCCTGTAACTTTTTTTTTTTTTTTTGGTTTTTGGTTTTTCGAGACAGGGTTTCTCTGTGTAGCCCTGGCTGTCCTGGAACTCACTTTGTAAACCAGGCTGAGATAGGTTTTTGATTTACAAAACATAGATTCAGGGCTGGTGAGATGGCTCAGCAGGTAAGAGCACCCTACTGCTCTTCCGAAGGTGATAAGTTCAAATCCCAGCATCCACATGGTTGCTCACAACCATCGGTAACGAGGTCTGGCGCCCTCTTCTGGAGTGTCTGAAGACAGCTACAGTGTACTTACATATATAATAAATAAAATAAATCTTTAAAAAAAAAAAACAAAAAAAACCCCCATAGATTCACGTCACTATCACAATCCAAACACTTGTAACCACCACTCACCAACAAGCTACCCAAGGATTTGTTGACTACACTGAAATTCCCTACCGTGTAGGATGAAGCGTGAAGGACAACTCCCAAGTTTCTGAAAGTCCCCATGTTCCTTTCCCCTTTACAACAGTTCGGCCCCAAAGTCCCTCTCAGCAGGGTGACAGCCACTATTTCAACAAAGTCAAATCTGAGGCTAGAAGCTGTTTAGAGCACTGACTTTCCTGCTCTACCAGAGGACCCTGGCTGGAGTCAAAGCAATAGTCACACAATGGTCATTAATTAACTCCAGTTGGGGGAGGGGGGAGGCTGTCCAGTGCCTTCTTCTGGTCCCTGGGGGCACTGCACACATGTGATGTACAGGCATAGAAGCAGACAACAGCTGTGCACATAAAACAATACTTTTTTTTTTTTTTTTTTAAGGCCCTGGGCTGGAGAGATGGCTCAGAGGTTAAGAGCACTGACTACTCTTCCAGAGCTCCTGAGTTCAGTTCCCAGCAACCACATGGTTGCTCACAACCATCTGTAATGGGATCTGACGCCCTCTTCTGGTGTGTCTGAAGACAGCTACAGTGTATTTCTATATAATAAATAAATAAGTAAATCTTTAAAATAAAATACACTACCAACACAAATATAATACATGTCATATATGTATTATATAAGTTTAAAAAAAAAAGTCCTGGCCCAGGTGCTGCTCCTCCCCGTCCCTCAGCCAGGGTCCACACTGCATTCACCTGCAGGTTGTGCTCCAGCCCACATTCCTGGAGCTACCTCTGGTGCTTCAGAACTGTGTGCTGTAGGAGGAAATGGATGCTGTGAATGCTGTCCTGGCAGTCATTCTACGGCTACAGAGTGCCCGAGGGGCAACAATGAGTTAATGCTCAGGAGCAGATGTGGTGCGCACACCTGTTATCTCAGCAACTGAGAGGCGGAGGCAAGATGATTGATTACCACAAGTCCCAGGCTAGTGTCGGTCGCACAGGGAGACCAAACAAACCCAAAACCGGTCCTGACCACACACCTAAGCCACTATCTATCTATCTATCTATCTATCTATCTATCTATCTATCTATCTATCCATCTATCATGCATGGTGTTTGCATGTGTGCGCAAGTGGAGGCCTGAAGCCAGCATTGTGATATCTTCAGTTGTTCTCTACCTTCCTTTTCTTTTACAATTATAATTAGTTTATTAGTACTGGGGGGAGGTATGATGCCACAGCACACATGTTGAGGTCAGAGGACAATCTGTGGAGTCACTTCTCTCCTCTCACCTTTACACAGGTTCCAGGGATTGAACTTGGGTAGTCAGGCTTGGGCTGCAAGTGCCTTACAGCAGTGAGCCCTCTTTTGGGCTCATCGCCTCGTTTTGTTTTGTTTTGTTTTGTTTTGTTTTGTTTTTTTGAGGTAGGGTATCTCAGCAGCCTGGAGTTTGGCTTTGTGTTTACAGGCATGGACTTCCATGCCCTCCTTGCTTTTTACATGAGCCCCAGGGATCCAAACTCAGGTCCTCAGGCTTGGGTGGCAGGTGTGTTACTGCCGGAGCCCCAGATGAATGAGGTGTGGACTGCGGAGTCTCCAGGATAATTTTATTGCTACTGATTTCCTGGGGTGATTTTCAGCTTACCTGGTGGTTTGGAGCCATACATGAACTAGGATATTTCTTGAGATAAATAGAGTGTATAAAATGCAATCTGGAAACCTGGCATATGGCTTACTACTATAATTATGGCGTTTCGGAAGGCTGAGGCAGGTGAAGAGAACAGCTTGGGCTATAGTGATTTCCAAATCAGCCTAGCCCAGTGAAATGTGATGTCTCAAACAAATAGAATCCTGTCCACAACAGCAAAAATAAAATTTGGGTCCTTGGTTCAGTCCTTAAAGGAGGGGATCAAAAGTCAGCTCAGTCTAGTTTCCTTCAAGGTGGAGAGACGTGGGATCAGGGCTATGAGTGAGGAGAGATGCACTGAAATGAGGGGTGGTTTCCCCGAATCCAGAGTCTGTCTGACTAGCTTCACCTGCCTCCTGGGGTGGGGATGAATGCTCTAGAGGAAGGGGAAGACATCTCGGGGACCATGTTCTGTCTGGAAGAAGCACACAGGTGGGAGAAGCAGTCCCTCCCGACCTGCGCTTTTGTACGTCCATGACAGCAGGATGAGCTGTCCACACTGGACCCAGGGTTGGCTTTCATTCACTCTATAAGACTTAAGCCAGACGACCGAGCTACGCCCAGAGGTGGAGTTACAGGCTCATGTCCAGTTGGAGTCCAAATGGCAGCCTGGTGATGAACAGAGGGACAAAGGCAGATAATCTAGTTAGGTAGGCCTGGCATGGCAAGCTAGGTACCAGGCCATGGGACTGGCTGGCTGCCCTCAGAAGTAGATTTGGAGATCCATGTCCAAGGAGGTCTCCCTAAAGTTGAGAATTTATATCGGTCCCTCACATTCCCTGCTGCCTGCCCCACTCCTGCCCAGATACTGACTGATCTTCCAGAGAACTTGGGTTCAAATCCCAGCACTCAAATCCCACATCTCTCAGCTGTCTGTGACTTCACTGCTAGGTCACCCAACATCCTCACACACACAGATATACACTCAGGTAAAGCACCAATAAAATAAACATAAATACCAATAAACACCAAAATAAAAAGGAATAAAGTTTTTAAAAAAAAATCTTAAAAAAAAAAATAAAAAGAAAGAAAGAACAGTGTGAGCTTTTCATCACTGAACTATGTCCTCCAGCCCCTCTTTATTCCAATTTTTCTAACTGAACAGGACAGGAGAACCGTCTGAGCCACCCAAATCAAGGTCTTTTGTCCCAAGGAAGGAATTCTGAGTTCTTTTCTTTATTATATGTAAGTACACTGTAGCTGTCCTCAGACACTCCAGAAGAGGGAGCCAGATCTCGTTATGGATGGTTGTGAGCCACCATGTGGTTGCTGGGATTTGAACTTATCACCTTCGGAAGAGCAGTCGGGTGCTCTTACCCGCTGAGCCATCTCACCAGCCCCCTGAGTTCTTTTCTATACGCACCTTTGGGGTCATTGTCTGTAGCACTGGGGCAGTGCCCTAGCTCTTTATTACCAGGAGTGATGACCACCTATGGGCTCCTCACATTGCTTGTCTGTGTCTCCTTGTCTAGGAATGACACCCGGAGCCTTGCCATTTCTAGGTGTTTGATTCTGGTTTATCTTTCTGGTGCGTGGGTGTTCCATATGCAGCCAGAGTTTACTGAGTTAACAGGCCATAAAGAGCAAAACCCCATGCAGGGGAACGTGGCGAGGGGCGCGTCATCAGGGCTCAATGGCCAAGTCAGCAATGATGAGAGACTTTGTCTTATGAAATCAGGTGAAAGCAACTGAAGGAAACCGCCATGTCAACCTCCAACCTCCACACACATCTGTGCATACATGTACACACACACACACACACACACACACACACACACACACACACACACACACATCTATTCCTCTACTCAAGTTCCCATAAAGGGTGCCTTAGACTGAACCTGGAGGAAACCAGACTCCAGGCTGCCCTGGGGCTTGCTTCGAGAACCACTAAGATAAACAAGAAGTGCACTCTCTCCAGATTCTGAGGGAAAAAAGCCCTCAAAGGTCAGAGGGTCCAGTGGCTCTCAACCCCGGACTGCACATTAGAATCATCTGGGGAGCTTTTCAGAACTGCTCATGCCCAGCCCCCACCCCTGAAGATCCGTGGTTCAGTTGGGCTGGGGTGGGGCTCAGGCTTCGCTGGAATTTTTAAAAAGCTCCCCAGGGGCTTCTGATAGGCAGCCAAGTTCGTGAAGCACTGAGGTCCTCCCTGAATATTTGAATGGCAGGATTAAAAAGGAGCCCTCCCCAGCTGAGAGCAGAACTGCCGGCCATTATCCACAGATTCCCTAAAGCCCCTCCATTGTCCGGAAAGCCCATGTCCCTTATCGTGTCTCCTGCGCAGGTCCCAGAAGCATGCGCTGAGCAGGGTGTCAGGTCCCTGGGCTGGAGTTAGAATTACAGATGGTTGTAAACCACCACGTGGGAGCTTGGGATTGGACTCAGGACCTCTGGGAGAGCGGCCAGTGCTCTTACCTTCTCCAGCACCCAGCGCCAGTCTTCATCGTGATTAAGCCAAAGAATCAAAAACATGTCTGCATTCTTTTTGGCCACTGACCTTGTGTCTAGCTCCACTGTAAGGCCTAGTCACCCCTGCCAACCCCGTTCGTTATTGAATGACAAAATGGGGTCTTTAGATACTGGTGACTCTTCTTTTTTTTTTAAGACTTATTTATTTATTATATGTAAGTAGCTGTCTTCAGACACCCCAGAAGAGGGCATCAGATTTCATAATGGATGGTTGTGAGCCATCATGTGGTTGCTGGGATCCGAACTCATGACCTTCAGAAGAACAGTTGGCGCTCTTAACAGCTGAGCCATCTCTCCAGCCTGATACTGGTGACTCTTTGGCTCTTCAGATATGCGCCCCACTGATGGACTAGGCCGGTTCACTAGTGTTCTTAAAGGGAACACAAATATTACATATTTCAGGATTTATTTTTTGGGTCAAGTGACTCTAGAAACATTTTCACACATCACATTAGGCTACCTACAGGGAGAGTTTTATTAACATTTCACTGTGTTTCTTTCGAATTTCCTTCATAATGCCAGATTGTTAACCTATACATCTAATGCCATTTTGTACCCAGGCTTCCTTTGCACTATCAGATATTCTGTGGCCCTGGAGGCTGAGGCCGATGGTTTGCGTTTGTGATAACTTGTGGCCCTAGTTAGCTATAACTCTATAAATGGAGTTTATTCTAAGTTACAGTCTCGATCGTCAATTGGGCTCCTTAGGACTGTGTGTACGTGCACACATGCACGCACCCTAGTTATCCACCACAATCATAATCAGTCAATGAAACAAGCTGTTTTAGAACCTGTTTGTGGGGCAGAAGGTTAATGGTGTGTACTGCTCTTGAAGAAAGCCCAAGTTTGGTTCCCAGCACACACACACTGGGTAACTTCAACACCAGGGGTTCTGACTTCCTCTTCTGAACTCTCATATGCCTGCCTTCAGACTTGCATGTACATATACACATAATGGAAGACAAAATGAATCTTTTTAAAAAAATTTTTTAAAACTTGTTTGTGAGGCAAATAGTATAGTGAATTCTTTTCATACCTATTAAACTATGCTATAGCCTCCAGGTTCTGTGGCGCTCGGAACATCTGCCTCCTGAGTCATCTGCCCTTGAGGCCTCGGGCTGGAGACAGTAACTGGTGGCAGGGCTGGGCTAAGAAATCTACAATCTGGACCTGGAGCTATCTTGGAGGCTACTGTGCCCTCACACACATATAAGCACTTTGGGATTTAGGGAAGGGGGCCACAGAGATGGGAGGTTGCAGTGTGGGTAAGGGTGGGCACAGAGATGTGCCCCTGCAGGGCGTGGGCCAATGTGAGGGTTGTAGAGAGGTTATAGGCTGATAGGCCTGGTGGTTACCCAGGGGTTCTGCTCCATCCTGGCCATGCACAAAGCTTGGTGTGCTGAGGCTCCACAGTCGGGCATGGCTTCTCAAAGCCAACTTGTCAGGGAATTGTGGTTTGTGTGAGGTGCCTTCCTATAATCTAGGGCTTTTGAATATCCAGTTTTCAGTTGGTGGCCCTGTTTGGGCAGGTTTAGGAGGTGTGCTCGCAGCAGGAAGTGTTTCGCTGGGGACAGGACTTGAGTTCCCAAAGCCTCCCACCAATCCTAGCGTGCCCTCGGCTTATACGTAAAAGATGTCAGCTCCCGCTTCCCATTCTAGCTGGCAAGCCTTCTCTTTGTTGTCATGGTCTTTTATTTCTTTGGAACTCTAAGCCCAAACAAATTCCTTCTTCTAAATGATATCATAGTCACGATCTTTTATCATAGTAATAGAAAATAACAGATGTAGAAGGTGGGATATTAAATAGAAAATAACAGATGTAGAAGGTGGGATATTGCTGGGACTGCTGTTTTTTTGGTAAAATGTGGAAAACTTTGAGATTTTGGACTATGAAAGCAGTTAAAAGCTGTAAGCAAGCCAGGCGTGGTGGAGCACGCCTTTAATCCCAGCACTCGGGAGGCAGAGGCAGGCGGATGGATTTCTGAGTTCGAGGCCAGCCTGGTCTACAAAGTGAGTTCCAGGATAGCCAGAGCTTCACAGAGAAACCCTGTCTCGAAAAAACAAACAAACAAAAAGCTGTAAGCAGGGGCTTACTGGGCCATCCTATTAGAAGCCTCTAAGACAGCAGTGCCGAGAGCAGTGTGGACTATAGTGGCCCAGCATAGGGGCCCAGCACAAGCGGTTTCTGAGGGAACCATGTTAGCAACCGAGCTAGAGACCATGCTTGTGATAGCTTAGCAGATAATATGGCTGCCTTCTGCCCTTGGCCTAAGTACTTGCTTGAGGCTAAATTTAAAAGTAATCAACTAATCTCTTTGACAGAGGAGATCTCAAGGCGGCCTAATGTTGACTCTTGTCATGTGGTTATCAGCAGTCACTTTTTCTCAGGTCTACAGTGGAAAAAAGGGGGCAGAAAGAAATTAAAAAATGTATAGTTTGGAGAGAACAAGGACACCAACGAGTTAATATTACAGCCAAGGCTTGTGCTAAAAGAGACAAGGAGGCAAACCCTGAAGGGCAAGACCCTACCCAGCTAAGCTTTCAGCTTTCCAAAGGGCATAAGGCATTTTCTTTTCTGCTCCTGAGAAGCGATTGCACGCAAGCCATTGCCAATGCGGTTCAAGGGACCAGGGGCCATTTCAAGCTGGGAGCTGAACTTGGCGGTGTCACTTGGCTTTAGATTCAAGATGGATGTAGGAGTTAAGGGATAGTGGAAATGTCCCACATGGTTTCAAAAAGCCACCATGCCCAGGCTGGGTATCGCAGGGTCCTCCCTGTCCAAAGGCTCTGAGAGGGCAAGAGTCCCTGAGAGACTGAGAGAGTCCCCAAAGCTGTGGGTATCGCAGGGTCCTCCCTGTCCAAAGGCTCTGAGAGGGCAAGAGTCCCTGAGAGACTGAGAGAGTCCCCAAAGCTGTGGAGGTGAATCCTGGGCTGTGTTGGAGATCTTACAGCTGGGGGGTATTTGTGAAGGAGAGAGCTGCACGTGGGGAGTGAAATCAATCAAAGAGAGACGTGTGCACAGCCAGGAGGGTAGAGCCAGCCAGGCTGCGTGACACTGGGCACAGAGCTAGAGAATTTGATGTTTGCCTTGCTGGGTTTTGGTCTTGCTTTGGCCCAGTAGTTCCTCACTTATGCCCTCAGTTTCCCCTCTTCTGGGATGTTATTGTAAATTCAGTACCACTGTACATCGGAAATATGTAATTTGCTTTTTTGAGTTTTCAGGGGATTACAGTTAAACCACTGCCTTGAACTGCAGAAGAGATTTTTGGGTTTTTTAATGGCCTGAAAGATTAAAGGTAGAGCAGAGGCAATTTGCATTATAATACAGTCAAGGGACTAAGTGTCCTCCGAGCGAGACCTGGTGGTTTGAATGAACTATATATCCCTCCCTCCAATCTCAGGAATGTTTGGTTCTCAGTTGGAGGCGCTGTTTGGGTTGGTTTGGGAACTATGGCTTTCCTGGAGGAAGTCTGTCACTTGGGGTGGCATACTTCCTGCCATCCCTAGGGGTTTTTGGCCTTGTGCTCACAATAAAAAGATCTACTCTCTCTGCTTCCTGCTCCAGCTGTCATGTTTCCTCTGACTGTCATCAATGTGTATCCTGTCAGCGGTTCCCTGCCCTCCACGCCACCCCCTTCCCTCATTCTGCTCTACACATTCATCCCTGTCCCTCACACACAAGATAGATACCCGGAAAAAAGAAAGACAAAACAGTCAGGATGTCAGAGATGGTAGCACTGACACCCACTGCTCTCGCAGAAGGCTTGGATTCCGTTCCCGGTGCCCACTAGTCAGCCCACAGCCTCCTGTAACTGCAGTTTCAGCAGACCTTTGACCTTTGTGTGCATCTGAATGCATGTGATGCACGTAAGCTTACATAGACACAAACACACGCATTAAGTCTTCTTCTGAAGCCCTAAAAATTAAAGAATTAGCACGTTATCCAACAGCCCTACCACGGGATATCTGTCCCAAAGAATATTCAAATCCAAATCCCAGGAAGATATAAGTTCTCATGTGCACTGCAGCCTTATTCACAATAGCCAAGATGTGGAAACGATGTAGGTGTCTGTCTCTGGAGGAAGGGACCGATGTGTACATACAGAGAACTATCATCGTCAGCCGCTCACAACAGAGCTCTTACTAGTCAACTGCTTGGACGGACCCTGGAAACATTACAAGCAAACTAGCCCCAGACAAACAATACTGCGTGATTCTACTTGCATGAGGACACTAAAACAGGAAATTTGGAGCAAGATGTAGGCAGATGATTGTCATCAGAGAAGAAGGAGAGGAGGCTGTGGGGAGATGTTAGCCAATGGATTGTAAGTTACAGTCACACAGGATAAGGTGTAGACATCTGCTGTACAATATTGTACTGATAATTAACAATGTGTTGTTAACTACAGATGTGCTAAGGGCCGGTGAGATGACTCAGCTGTGCATATCCAGTGCCCTGAGTTTGAGCTCTGGAGACCTTGAAAGAAGGCAGCTAGATGCAGGGGTGTATAACTTTAATTCCAACACCCCTAGGTAAGATGGGAGGCCCAGAGAGGGAGGATCGCCTGAAAACCAGCTTGCCGGAAGTAGCAGGAACAACAGGAGAGAATCTGTGTAAAAACAAGGAGGAAGGGGAGAACCCACGCCTGAAAGTTGTCCTCTGGCCTCCAGACACCTGCTAGAATGTGTACACCTGAACTTACATACAAGCATGAAATAGTTATTTTTAAAACTGTCTTAAGAAGGCGAATTTATTATTGTACATTACAAGAAGAAGCAAAGGATCACAAACTTTTGGAAATTTTAGATATACTTATTGCCCCCAATGTGGTGATAGTTTCTTAGGTGTGTACATACACGCCCACAGGCATTGATCACACATGTTAAATATGTGTAAGTTTGGGTATACGGATCATGCCTCAGGGAAAGAAGCATGATAAGGCCAAAGGCTAGGGCACCAAGGAGATAGAGCAAGGGAAAAGTGGAAGAGAGGGCTCAGTAATTAGAGCAAGCAAGCACGCACGCACGCACGCACGCACGCACGCACGCACGCACGCACTGATCTTTCCGTAGGGCTCTAGGTCAGTTCTCAGCACCCGCCTGACTGAGAGCAATCACCTGCAAGTCCACTTCCAGGGGATCTGGCACCCTCTTCTGGTTACCATGGACTGTTGCATGTCCATGATACACTTAAAACACAACTAGCGCGGCCCTCCCCCCACAAACATAAGAATAGAAAATGTAAAAAGTGAATATATTAAAAAAAATAGCTGGGGGTGGGTGGCGGTGGTAGAGAGATGGCTTAGCAGTTAAGAGCACTGATTGCGCTTCCAGAGGTCCTGAGTTCAATTCCCAGCAACCACTTGGTGGCTCACAACCATCTGTAATGGGATCTGATGCGATCTGATTGATGCCCTCTGGTGTGTCTGAAGAGAGCGACAGTGTACTCAAATACTTTAAATAAATCTTAAAAATAAATATAAAAGGGCTGGTGAGATGACTCAGTGGTGGTTATGAGCGCTGACTGTTCTTCTGGAGGGCGTGAGTTCAAATCCCAACAACCACGTGGTGGCTCACAACCGTCTGTAATGAGAAACAAATAAAAACAACCTGAGCCAGCAGAGCCCTGAGCAAGCTGGCAGGAAGGGGGGGAGGCTGGAGTGAGATGGGGGAGGGGCTGGGGGAGAGAGGGGCGGAGCGAGGAGGTGGGGGCGGAGCAAGAGGGACAAGGGAAGGGGGAAAATAAATAAAAGCAGCAAGGGAGTTTGGCGCCAAGGTCCCCCAGGTATAGCCCCCCAAGGGGACCCACGAAGCCGAGGAGACAGGACAGTCGGGGGTGAAGAGAGTAGCATAGCATCAGGGAGCAGGGCTGTATCCCCAGAGCGTGCGTGCCATACTCTGCCCAGCAGAGCTGGGCTTAGACACAACTGCAGGTTATCAACAGAGGGTATGGAGCTAAAAGTGACCAGGGAGCCAGACACGGCACCCCAAGGACAGACGCGTGCCTGAGAACACCCTGTCTGCTTCGTCCGTCGAGCTGTGGAGGTCTAGGATGAGGCTCACCTTCCTAATATTTTGTTCATAGAAAACCAGTGGCGGCTCCTTTAGTTGTTCACACCAACTCTGAGGTTCCACCCACCAGTTCTGCAGGCTTTCCCTCTCTGATTCTACCCAGGGCCTTCACTCAGTAGCTTCTCATCCCACAGGCTCCACACACTGTGCACCAACTTCTGACTTGTTTACCATCTGGTCCCCTGCCTAACAACGTTGGCCTCCACGACTGATTGTGCCTGTTATCCTATGGGCATCACAGCCCGCACATCCGGCTTTCTTTCTCCTTGAGCTTATAACAGATATGTATCATTTATCTGCTTGTCCCTCAGGGAGATCTTGGTTCCTCAGGGTGAGACAAGGGCTATGTGTGCCGTGGCTTTCTGTCCTCTGCTGCATAACTGTGCCACCAACACCACCCCACTTGCTGAGTGACAGACATAGCCAGCTCCCCGCATTGAATGTCAACGCCACTGGCCTGGGTCCTAGAGTGCCAGGCTCTTCCTGAGAGGGCTGGGATTTATAATTACAGAGTCATTAGCCTGGAATGCTCCGAGCACCGACCGACCGTCCATCAGGATGTTAGTAGGTGGTTTGGGTTTTGCTTGAGTGATATAGTTAGACAATTAAACTCATCGTGACCTAAAGGAAAGATCAGAATTGGAAGAAAAACACTGTGTCTCTCTTTTATATGTATGTATGTGTGGTGTGAATGCATGCATGTTGGTGTGTGTGCATGCAGGTGTGTGGAAGAAAGGCTTTGGCCTGGGGGGGGGGGCTTCCTGCAGTCACTCTCCACCATGTACACAGCTCTCTCACTTGAACAAAGGGTTTGCCAGCTTGGGAGACAGGGGATACTATTGCCTGCCTAGCCTCACACCGATATAGCAACAGCAGGCACATTACACACGGAGTTGCCAGAGGTTTTTGGTTTTTTTGTCTCCCCCCCC
>LR751700.1:0-67154 GCA_902729485.2 Mus minutoides | reverse complement strand
AAAAAAAAAAAAAAAAAAGATCTTGGTGGTGTGGCACACACACACACACACACACACACACACACACACACACACACACACAGGGGTATCAGAAGTTCAAGGCTACCGTGGTCTACTTTATGAGTTTGGGGCCAGCCTGGGCTATAGAAACACGTTAAGGTGCACGCGGTCATGCCTGTGCTTCGGAGCGCACCATCTCAGCTTGTTGCAGATGACTGTCGTTCCCAGAGTGTGTGGTGTCTGTCCTGTCAGCTTTCCTTCTGCTAAATCACGAAGCGAGGGTGTGTGCGCTCCTTCCTCTTCCCCTCCTCCTCTGTCACTAGAGTTGCCTCTGTCTCAGATAGATCTTAGTTCTGAGTATCCCAAGAAGAGAAGTAACAGCCATCAACCCGTCCAATAGTGACACTCTGAAAACTTGCTCCTCCCCTTGGCCGGGTAGCCAGTGAGCAGCAGGCATGGTGGACCCTGCTGTGGCTGCTGCACTAGAGTTGCTACAGGAAAGAGGTCGGGTGACCCCGGAGACAGAGACTGCCCTTGGAGTTTCCTGCCTAGGGACAGCTTGTCATGAGTTCTGTGTCTTATTGTCAAGGAAAGAATGAGTTTTTAGGAAGAATTGTGTCAGGATGCTATGAAGAGCTGCCTCAAAAAGCAGGGTCGCATCCTCCTGCTGTGGCAAGGAGCTGCTTGTGGCTGCTGGTGGCTCCACCTCCCAGGGGCAGAGGCAGGTGGATCTCTATGCCTTTGAGGCCACCATGGTCTATAGTGAGTTCGCTGTCAGGGTTACATGGTGAGACCCTGTCTCAAACAACAACAACAACAAGCAGATCTCGGGAGATGGTTCAGCAGGCTCAGTGCTTGCCCAACTTTACCTGTTGACCTCCAACCATGAGTTGTTGAGTCGAGCACCCACACAAAGGCCAAGCATGCCTTACAGCTGCCATGCCAGTGCTGGGCGGAGGGCGGAGGTGGAAAGAGGCAGAAGCTCTAGGATTGCCCACCAGCGTGGCAGTTAACAGTGAGCTTCTGCTTCAGTGAGAGGCCCTGACCCAAACTGGTCCTGAGACAGGCCTCAGAGCTTGTTGCAGGAATGGGGACAGCCTTTCTTCCCTCATCCGAGCCAGAGAGGACCTTACCACTCTGTCTGAGCTCACTGCTTTGTCCTCTGCCCCCTCGCTGGTTTTCAGCTCGATCTATTTATTTATTTATTTATTTATTTATTTGTTTATTTATTTATTTATTCATTCAGCTGGCCTGGAGCTCACTATGTAGACTAGGCTGGCTTCAAATTCACAGTAACCTTCCTCTGTATCCTGAGTGATAGCTTTAAGGGTATGTGCTACCATGCCCAACCTATCATTAATTTCTTAAATTGTTTATTTTTATTTATGGATGTGTGTATCCCTGCGTAAGTATATGGCATGTTTATGCTGCTGTCTAAAGAGGCCAGAAGAGGGCATCACATCCCCTGGAGCATGAGTTATGGGCAGTTAGTTCTAAGCTGCCATATGTTATGGGCAGTTAGTTATAAGCTGTCCAATGTGGCTGCTGGGAACTGAACTCGGCTCCTGTGCCAGTGCTAACCACTGAGCACCATCTCCTGCTCCCAAGTTCCCTTGGCACACATTTGTCTCTCTCGGGCATCTGTACTTGTCTGTCCTTCCCCTAAGACATTCTTCTTCATAGCAGCAAGCTCCCTCCCTCTCCTCCCTGCCTCCTGTGGTTCATAGTCACCTCCTCAGTAACCCTCCCTCCCCCATGACCACACTACTTAAAACTGTCCCTAACCTTCTTCATCCTCCTCTCTTTTATTTAGAGCACCCTTCTGCCACCAGGGGTCATCTTTTGCCTCATTTGTTATAATGTCACCTCCACCAAGGCTTGTTCAGTGTGCCATCCCATCATCCAGACAGGACCAGGTGCTTAGCTGGTGCCCAAGAGATGTTTGTTTGTTTGTTTGAAATGGGGTCTCACATATTCATGTAGTCCAGGCTGTTCTTGAATTCATTAGATAATTAAGGTGACTTTGAACCTGGGGTTTCAGGTATGCACTGCTCTGTTTTTCAGAGGTGCTTAGAGATCAGGCTTGGTGCTGGAGGTGTGATCAGGCTGAGTGCTGTAGGTGTGATCAGGCTCAGTGATGGAGGTGTGCTCAGGCTCAGGGCTGGAGGTGTGATCAGGCTGAGTGCTGGAGGTGTGCTCAGGCTCAGTGATGGAGGTGTGCTCAGGCTCGGGGCTGGAGGTGTGATCAGGCTCGGGGCTGGAGGTGTGATCAGGCTGAGTGCTGGAGGTGTGTTAGACAACCATGCTACCAAGTGAGCTAGGCAAGGAAATTTAAAAATATATACATAAGCAGAGACAATATATTTTGTTTTGTTTTGTTTGTTTTGAAACAAGGTCTCAGTGTGTAGCTCTAGCTGTCCTGGAACTCACTCTGTAAACCAGGCTGGCCTCAAACTCACAGAGGATCTGCCTGCCTTTGTCTCCCAAGTGCTGGGATTAAAGTAGCGTGCCACTACACCTAGCTGACAATATTTTAAAGGATCCAAATGTGCCTCATAAGCTTAGGTTCCAGAGGAGAAAATTAAACATATCCAGCAATTCTTCTCAAAAGGCAAAGATAACAAGGCTGTCTGTCTTCTCAAGCACAGGGGGCCAGGTGCCTGCAATTGTCCATTGGCACACGCATGGGCCTGTCTTTGCTTGAGTTATGGGATTGCAAGACACAGGTGAGGTTGCAGGAGCTGGTCTTTTCTGATTGACAGAGAGAGGGCAAGGAGAACCATGGGATACCGCAGGAGAAGGTTGGATTGAGAAGTACACATGGGTGTGGTCACACACTGTTTTTACTCAGCTCCAAACTACCTCCTTGAATTGTTAATGTAGACTAAATGGAACCCACATACACTGGATACAAACAGGGGACTAGTTTTGCATTTAGAAAAGCTCCAAGTCAGTTTTTAAACAACAAATTTATTGAGATTTGTATACCACAAAAATCCATGCTTTTTGTGAGGACAGCTAAGTGGTTTTCGAAAGGTTGTGCCGCCGTTACTACCGTCTAGATTTATGTCATTGTCATCAGCCCATTGGTAGTCACATCCCATTCCTCCTGCCCCCGACCTTTTCTCTGGGTTCTAGACTTATCCCTGGTAGACACAGGGTCTTTGTGATTGGCTTCTTCCGTGTGGCGCGATGTTTCAAGGCACATCTGTCCGTGTTGTAGCATTTTTAGCATTTAGTCTCCTGCTTATGACCAAGTATTAACCCACTGCGTGGATGGATATACCGAGTTCTGTCTTTCAATCACCAGCAAGCCATCTGAAATGTAACGAAATGCTTGGTGTTGCTGGTGAGTTTTACAAAAAATGGAGGCAACGTGGCTTCCCGGACAGTTGGTGCAGTGCTCTGGAGACAGCAGGTATGTCTTCCTAGGCCATTATCTTTCTGGTCTGCTGTGATGTGTTTCTTTCTGTGTGTTGATCTGTGGGTCAAGTATGAATGGTTGACCTTGCAACCTGAGAGCTTCCTCAGCAGAGTCCCTTTAAGCCCCTCTTCTCTCCAGCCTTCATCTTCAGTCTGCTGTGATGTCAGGATGTCCTCTCTCCTGTCCTGCGCCATTTTCTGTGGCTTTCAGTGAATGCTCGCTGGCTCGGCGTCTGGGAGTTGGGAGCCCTTTGCCATGTAACTGGAGAGGATGAGAGCTGTGAATGGGAGCACCTGCTTGGGTGTGCAGTGGTCTGTGCAGGCGGGGTGGTGGGGATCAGGTTTAAATCATTGCCAAGCTTGGTTTACTCCCATTATTGCTTCTGAAAGCACAAGGCTGACCTCACTAGAAAAAAAAATCCCTGAATTCTGATAAAAACATAAACCACAGACTTCCTTTCCTCTTAGAACAACAGGTGCCCGGCCCTGCAAAACAGGACTTTTGAATGTCTTTAGGCTGCCAGGAGCCCCTGGGGGCAAAAGCTTCCCCTCCCCGTGGGGTGTCACAGCCTAGAGGCTTGGCAGTTAGGGTTGGGGGACTGGACAGGGACAGGACTCGAGATAACAAGTCCTGTGGATAACAATGTGGCCTCTTCGTCTTTTGTCCAGTTGTCAACCTCTGATTTCCCGATGATGATAGGGTGATCTGCCATTAGCAGGTAACTCCATAGAATGTTTTCACTGCTTCTCGGTTGTCTCTGTTTATTGTCTGCAGAGTCAGTGGTGAACAGAGAATAAAAGGAAATTAAAATAGGAAGCTGGGGAGGGCAGGAAGAGCAAATCCCCAGTCTGGCAAAGGAGAGGTGATGTAACTTGAGCCAGGCTGACTGAGGGACTTCTGACTGTTGGGTGAGAGAGGCTGAGATTCCTGTGGGGTTCTCCCCTGACATCACCAGACATGGTCAGCAGAGGCTTTTCTGCCCTGCAGAGAAAGAGATAAACAGATGGTTTCTTAAAGTTAGGGGGAAGGATTAGAAGGCTGGTTGGGGCATTCATTCCCATGGAGACAGACTTGCACCTCATAAACATTAGCTCCCCTCCACCACCACCCTGCCCCCTAATAAGGTCTTCTTGTCTAGCCCAGGCTATCTTGATCCTGTCTCTCTGAGACTGAGATTACAGGCATTCACCAACATGCCCAGTTATTTACATTTGCTATGATATAGGCGGATTTGCAGGAGTGGAAAATAATGATGTTTGTAGGGACACTTGAGACTGGAGGAGACCTCAGACACCCCAGCTCTCTGTGAGCCAAAAGAAGTTCCCACGGGAAGCTCTAGTGTGGCTCTCTTCTCAGCCTGAGCACTGGGATGTCTGGCCAGGTTGAAAGCGTACTCTCCATGTACTCTCGTAGCCTGTTAAGTTCAGAAGAGAGATCTGGAAGGGCCTGAGCTCACACATGTCCTGCAGATAGATAGATAGATGACCATTCAGTTTCCCCTCCTCCACATACCGCAGATCCTGGTCAGGAGACTGGGCCTTGGCAGTTAACTCTGAAGTTGGACAGCTCCACTAATGGGCAATTTCTTTAGCTGTTAGCCGCTCCAATCCACCAACTGGATCCACCTGCCACTCCCCCTGTGTGTCTGCACTTCCACAGCCCAGGCGCTAACTCAGTGGTTCTCAACCTGTGGGTCAAGACCCATTTTGGGGGGCAAGGGTCGAATGATTCTTTCACAGGGGTCACATATCAGATAATCTTGCATATCAGATATTTACATTACGGTAGCAAAGTTACAGTTATGAAGTAGCAACGAAAATGATTTTATGGTTGGGGCGGGTCACCACAACATGAGGAACTGTATTAAAGGGTCACAACCATTAGGAAGGTTGAGAACCACTGTCCCAGCTCCTGTTGTCTCAGGGAAATTGGTTGTAATGCCCCCTCAGCCACCCTTCCCAACCCATCGGAATGCTCTTTTTCTGTAGGTTACATTCTCAAAGAAACCAGTGAATTCTGGAAGCCTGCCGTCTTACTCCATGTGGCTTGCTGAGACAATGACCTAGACGTAGAAGCTTACCAACCAGCTGCTTATTTCTTACAATTTTGAAGGGTGGATGGGGAAATCAGAGGTCAGGGTCCCATCACGGTATGGTTTGCATTGGTGACAGACTGCTGGCTTCTGCCGCATTCCTTCGTGGCAGCATAGCTCTCTGGCCTTAGCCATGAGGATTTACCTCCATAGTTTAATCTCCTCCCAAAGATTCCACCTCCAGATCCGGTCATATTAGATTTCAACAGAGGAATTTGGTGGTAGGAGCATGAACATTCGGCCTATAATTCTTAATGTATTTACCATATGGTTAATTTGTCTTGTTTGTGTGAGACTGGGTCTCACTGCATAGATGTTGCTGCTCTGGAATTCACTATGTAAACTATAGTGTAGACCATAGATGTAGCTGGCTTTGACCTCACAGATGGCTGTCTGACTCTATCTCCCGAGTGATGGGTTCAAGGTGTGGTCCACCACATCTGGCTTTATTTAAATTTTAAAATATATAATCAATGTCTGTCACATTATGTGACAGAGGAAAAGATGATTAACCTACAGTCCAGCATTACACCTTTCGCTTTGTTTGTGGTACCGGGGATTGAACACCGGCTCTCCTACATGCTTAGCAAGAGCAGTGCCACTGAACAACACTACCAGCCTTACATTGTGTGTGTGTGTGTGTGTGTGTGTGTGTAGGTCAGAGGTCAGCCTTGTTCTCAGGTGTCTTTATCCACTGAGCCATCTCCCTGACCCTCTTACTTTTGAAACAGAGTACCGGTCAGTTGTACAAATAGGCTTTGCATTTCTTTGTAGCCCATGCTGGCCTTGCATATGTAATCCTCCTGCCTTAGCCTCCCGAGTAACTGGGATTATCAGCAGGTCAGGCCCCAAATCCACTTTCATTGAGTACTTCCTTTGTCTATATTCTGACTCATCCGTATCTTGTATAGTTATTACCAGAGGATATGTACAAATTTGGGGTGGTTTCCCCTCCCTGGTATTCATAAGTCTGGGTATTAGAGGTGAAGCCTGGAATCTGGACACCCTGTAGCTACAGTGGGCATTAGGATTGCAGCAATCAATTGTGTGGAAAGTGTAGACTGCATTCATATCTTAACCAGTGACATAGACTATGGAGAGCAGGCCCCAACTCTCAGAAAAAGCAGGGGCATCAAGTATTGTGAGGTTGGACCAGGTTTGGGGGCCCCAGAAACATCTCCATATGCCAAACAAAATGCTGTTTATCCTGGAAAGGACTGAGATTTTAATCCGTCAGAAGGGATTAAACAAAACAAAACAAAACAAAACAAAACAGCATTTTGGGGTGTTTTGTTTTGTTTTGTTTTGTTTTTTGGAGACAGGTTTTCTCTATGGTGTCTTAGCTGTTCTGGAACTCACTCTGTAGACCAGGCTTCCATCTTAGGGATCTTTCTGCCTTTTCCTCATGAATTCTGGGACTAAAGGCTCACACACCACCACCACCACCTGGCTTAAAACAACATCTTTACATCCTTTCTAGAACTTCCTGTCTTTTCACCTAATGTTGGGGGGCTGGGGCTGTTCTTTTAGCTTCCTCTCATGGCAGCCAGTGCAGTTTGTTTTGTAGGCCTTTTCCTTCCTCCCACACAACATCACCCCTCATCTTGCCGTTGATGGAGGCATTAGTTCACAGGGCTCTTTGCTCCCTGTTCTCTCCCCTCAAGTCCCCGTGGAATCCTTCCTGCGTGCTGGCTTCCAGGAGGGGCTAGGGTTGGAGGAGAAGGGACTGTTGTGTGGGAGATAGTGGGGTCAGAGTCTCAGAATCCACAAATGTTCACCCACCCTTCCAGAGAGCTGACTTTTTAGCATTAGCACTTTTTAGAAAGCTGTCTAGTTCTTTAAAGATGGATTTTTATTTTTAATGTGTATATGTGTGCATGTGTGTGAATGCACACTTGCGTGAGTGGGAAGAGACGAGGGGAGAGTGTTGGATTCCCTAGAGTTGGAATTAGAGGCAGTTGTGAGCTGCCCACTGTGGATGCTGAAAACCAAACTTGGGTCTTCTGTAAGAGCAGCGAGTACGATTAACTGCTGAGCTGTCTATACAGCCTTTGGATGTTTGTCCATTTGATAGGCATGAAGAACAGAGACCTGCCAGTGTTTTTATGCCTGGTCATACTCCAGGGCCCGAGGGTAGTGCAGCATTCACTGATGCCCTGGCTTCGATGTGTTTGACACCCATCCTGTCTAGTTTTCAGAACCTTTGAGATGGTTGTGTTAGGCATCTGAAGGTAGGGCTCACTTTGTAGCTTCACCTGGCCCCACTGCCATTGAGTTTAAGCCCCTAGTGTTTGATTCTAAAGGGTATGAACGTAAGAATTTAAAATTTTTTTTCTAGACATCACATGTGTTTATTTACGTGTGTGTGGCTGGGTGTGTGCACCATGGCATCCATCTGAGGTCAGAGCACACCTTTCAGGAGTTGGTTTTCTCCTTCCACCATGTGGGTCCTGACTCAGAATACCAGGCTCCAGGCAGGCACCTTCACTTGCTGAGCTATCTCATTGGCCTGCCCTTTCTCCCTCCCTCCCTCCCTCCCTCCCTCCCTCCCTCCCTCCCTTCCTTCCTTCCTTCCTTCCTTCCTTCCTTCCTCCCTCCTTTCCCATGTGTAGAAGTTAGAGTTCAACATGGGGCATCTCCCTCAAACTTTCTTTTTCACCTTATCATTCGAGGCAGGGTCTATCACTGAATTCACCGGTTGGCTGGTGTGGTTGGCCAGTGAACCATCAACTGGGGATCCATCAACTCCCACCTTGCCCAGTGTAATTTTTTTTACATGAGTACTTGAGATCCAAAGTCTTGCTTGCATAACAGGCACTGTACCAATGGAGCCGTTTCTCCAGCTCCTCTCCAACACTTTTTGTGGCAAGATCTGACTAAGCCAGCTCCTGGCTGGCCTGGAGCTCACTATACAGACCGGATCAGGCTGGCCTTACACATGTGGTCAGCCTCCTCTTTCTGCTTCCCCAGTGCTGGGCTGCTGGGAGAGGGGGGGGGTGAAACCTGAGTTCTTAACTCTTTCTAGGTGGTACTGCTGCTTGCCAGGATTAATAAACCTCTGGACTGTCATATCGCTCCGATTCTGGTCCCTTCCCCCACCCTCATCCCCTCACCTTCAAAAACCCTAACAGAATAAATAAGCCTGGCATCGCGCCCTGTGTCTAAAAGGAACGTTCTTTGCAGCATAGAGTAGTTAAGTGATGCTGGCTAACGTCCCAGAGTCAGACTGCCCCCTTACTCTGCCAGTGTGCAGCCCTTGCCCCGGAGGCTGAAAGGCTCCCTTACCTGGCAGTGGAGGAGTTTGTTGAGAGCCTGTGGGCTGGTAGGAGAGTCCTGCCATCGTGTTAGTTTGCCTCCTTTGAGCTTGTGGAATGTGCTGAGCCGAGTGGTTTCCCATGGCAAATGCATAAAAAAGATTTCTCATCCTTTTCTGAAAGAAAGGGGAGGGGGGAATGTCTTCTGTCTTCAGTCAAAACTTGTTAAGATGCTATGTCCCAAACCTCTAGTCATGCCCTGTCCTTTGTACCCTTTCTCTCTGGTGACTTTCTCTGCTTTTAAAGATCTCTGGATTTCATTTTTAATGGCTGCATGTGTGGGGTGAGTCTGGCTATCCCGAGTGGGTGTTACCACCCAGGACATGGCTCAGCAAGGTCCTGGGAACAGCTCCAGGGCTGAGTGAGTAGGCAGGAGGGACAGAAAGACATCAGTTGGGGAGAGAGTCAAGGACCCCCACCACTTGGAGGGGGGGCAGAAATGTGGGTTCAGTGATTCAGTGTTGTGCCCTGAAGCTTCTGACTTGCAAAATGCTCTGTGGTTAACTTTGGGGTAGCAGTGTGGTAGCCAAGGGCCCAGCTGCCTGTTGGGTGTGTCCATTTTCTCTGGCAGGACAGAACCAACCCATTATATATGTGGGAATCCACCCACAGGTTTCTTGTGTGTTTGTGTAAGCATATGTTCATATGGATGCAGACTCGCACGTGTGTGCACATCCATGGGGAAGTCAGAGCGTGTTTCAGTTGCCACATACCTGTAAGTTTTCTCACGAGTGTGTATGTATGTGGTGTGTGTGTGTATATTTATCCATATTTGCATGGGTGTGTGTACCTGTACGTGGATGCACATGAGTGGGTAGTCCGTGTGCATATAGTGGTTGCGGCTGACGTCAGGCGTCTTGAGCACAGCCCAGACCCTAGAGCTTGCTCGTTTGACTAGTCTAGCTGGCAGCTCGCTCTGGGGACCCCAAGCTGGAGTGACAGGCAGGCTGCCACATCTCCCCAGCACTTGGGAGGGTCTGGGGATGCAGACTCCCGTCCTCAGGCATGTTGCTTGCAAGACAGGAAAAAGCACTATAACCGAGCCATCTCCCCAGTCCCTACTGTCCTTTTTTTTTTGGAGATAGGGTCTCCCACTGGTCTGTAGGCTTGGCTGGCCAGCTACTCCCACAGTTCCTCTGTCTTGCTCTCCTCTCTGCTGGGGTTACAAGTCTACCCCATGCCTGGCCCTTTTTTTTTTTTTTTGGTTTTGGTTTTGGTTTTTCGAGACAGGGTTTCTCTGTATAGCCCTGGCTGTCCTGGAACTCACTCTGTAGACCAGGCTGGCCTCGAACTCAGAAATCCACTTGCCTCTGCCTCCCGAGTGCTGGGATTAAAGGCGTGCGCCACCACGCCCGGCTCTCCACTGGCTTTTTACCAGTGTCAGTTCTAGGGGTCACACTCATCCTCAGGTTTGAAGAGCAAGCACTTTATGGATTGGGCGGTCTCCCCAAGCATCGCTCACAGATTCCTAATAGCGCTCATCTGAGCAAATCTTTCTGGCTCCCAGTGGTCTCTCATGCTTGCCCTTTGTGTTTCCTGGTAGCCTCCAAAGCAAGGAAGAAACAGCTGACCCGTGAGGTGTTTCCTGGGTTCCAGACACTGCTCCCTTCATGTACAGCAGCCCTAGAAGGGCTGGCCCCACTTCACAGATGGAAAAACGGAGCTATCATGAGGCCACACGATTTGTACAGCCAGCAAACAGCAAGAAGCCAATGGCTTCTTCATTGCCGACATTGAACATGAGTGACTCTCAGCCTCAGCCTGAGAAGAGCACTTGACAATGGTCCCTTGCCCTAGAATCTCCCATAGCTTTGACAAAGCCTTCAACTGCGTCTCCCCTACAATTTCTAAGGGAGGCTTTGGGTGATTTCAGGTTCCATAGACCTCAGGGTCCAGCTGCCCTGTTTCTCTGCTTGTTAGTGATTTTGGTGGGACCAGAGATGAGGCTTCCCAACGATGAGGTTCTTGAACACTGACAGAGTGGCCTGCATATTTTGAACGGTATGCGAAAGCATTCCTGTCCAGTCTGGCCAGTGGCCAAAGACTAGGTGTAAATCAATAAACCATAAACCACCCCAGGGAAGTCTGGATGTGGTGACTCGTATCTGCAATCTTAGCACTCTGGAGACTGAGGTAACCTGGGCTAACGTAGTGATAGAGTTTGGACTCAGGAGACAGATAATTCAGTGGGCATGAAGACCTGAATTTGGATATTGAGAACGACAGACCCCCAGAGTCCACTGGCTGCTCAGCCTCTTCAGATCAGTCATCAGTGAGAAACACTGCCTTTAAAAAACAAAAAGGAGAGACCAATAAAAGACACTTAACATACATGCACACACATGTGTAAACCCCTTCTTCATACAACACATGCTCACACGTGCACACACACACACCAAGCAAGCAAGCAAGCAAGCAAGCAAGCAAGCAAGCAAGCACATAATTCATAGAACAGCTTCAAGAATCTTCTTTTTAAGAAAGGATGGACTATTCAGAGACTACCCCACCTGGGGATCCATCCCATAATCAGCCACCAAACCCAGATACTATTGCATATGCCAGCAAGATTTTGTTGGAGGGATCCTGATATAGCTGTCTTGTATGAGGCTATGCCAGTGCCTGGCAAATACAGAAGTGGATGCTCACAGTCATCTATAGGATGGAACACAGGGCCCCCAATGGAGGAGCTAGAGAAAGTACCCAAGGAGCTGAAGAGGTCTGCAACCCTATAGGTGGAACAACAATATGAACTAACCAGTACCCCCAGAGCTCATGTCTCTAGATGCATATGTAGCAGAAGATTGCCTAGTCGGCCATCATTGGGAAGAGAGGCCCTTGGTCTAGCAAACTATATGCCCCAGTACAGGGGAACACCAGGGCCAAGAAGTGGGAGTGGGTGGGTAGGGGAGCAGGGCAGGGGGAGGGTATAGGGAACTTTCGGGATAGCATTTGAAATGTAAATAAAAAATATCTAATAAAAAAAAGAATCTTCTTTTTTTTTTTTTTTTTTGGTTTTTCAAGACAGGGTTTCTCTTTATAGCCCTGGCTGTCCTGGAACTCACTTTGTAGACCAGGCTGGCCTCGAACTCAGAAATCCGCCTGTCTCTGCCTCCCAAGTGCTGGGATTAAAGGCGTGCGCCACCACGCCCAGCTAGAATCTTCTTTTTTTGAGGACATATAATCCGTGGGAGCAGGTCCTGGCTGGAGCAAAGGGACATATACTTGAAGGGAACATGCTGGGTCCTAGCAGATGTCAACCTGTTGGCCCCGTGCCAAGTCTAAGATCTATGATCGTTGGGATACATGCACAGTTATTTCCTGAGTGTGCTTCTGGGGTGCTCTCTGTACCCCACTGGTCCATCATGAGGCAACATTTGGCAGATCAGTTTAATACGTGTCATGTGTTCTTGTCCCAAGGCTGAGCGTATGCACACCGTGTTCCAAACACAGGCCACAGCTTCAAGAATCAAACCTGGATATATGGGGGGTGAGGGGAGCCAGGGGAGCAGCAGGCAAGCTGCCAATGGCAGTGAAGAAGCCATTGGCAATAAGTTAACCCTACGAAATCCAAGTCTACATTGGGCTGCACTTCAGATACAGAGTGCTAAGTCACAGTGGGAGAGGAGCAAGGCAGGGTGCAGAGGGGAACTTAGGAAGTAAGTGGAGAGGAAAGGGAAAGATGATGGAGTTTGATAAGTCCTGTCAGAGCTGAGCGTGACTGTCAGATGAACACGCGAGCCTCTCCCACAGCCTGGGACCTGGCTGGGTTTGCAGTTCTAACTACTAACCCAAGAGAGCGGCAGGCCTGGCAACTCCGGCATTCATTCTTTGTGAGCTGCAGTCTTGAAGGAAGAGCTGAACACTCTTAGCTGAGAAGTGGCGGGCACCCGAACTGGCGCCAGGAGACGAGGGCGGCAGGAATGTGTCAACACCAGCAGCTGGCTGATATCTGATCCTGGCTTTCCGTGACTTCCTTTTCAACCATTGTTAACATACCAAGCAGGCTGTGAATGAATGAATGAAGTGGATAGAGGGTTCTGCATGGGCTCTCCCAGCCAGGACAGAATAACCTGCCTGTCTAGCGCTTGGGGCTTGTCCTGCCAGCCTTTTGGGACTGGGAAACCTGTTCTAAGTAATGGCCTCAATGTGGGCTTTAGACTCAAAGGCAGTGATTATTGTTGGCTTTGTTGAGACAGAGTCACCACTTTACAAGATAACTCCTCCCAAAGGCTTCTTAACACAACAAAAGTTTATCTCTCTAGCATGGTATTGTCAGTGTAAACATGGAGCAAGCATATTGCCCATTGGTACTGAGACTCAAGCCTTTCTCGAGTTCTTTTGTCTTCCAGAACAGTGGTACTCACGGTGAGTAAGTCTCAACATTATCCCAGGATGAGGAACTTTGGGCTGGGAAGGTAGCTCAGAAGTAGTTGTTATATGTAAGTCCGAAGGTCCAAGTTCAATTCCCCAGAACTCACATGCAGTTGTGTGCTCCAGCAGCATGCGCCCGTACTCACAGGCCTTGGGAGGCAGAGACAGCAGAGTTCCCAGGGCTCGCTGGCCAGCTAGGTGAGCCACATTGCTGAGTCTAGGCTCACTGAGAGACCCTGTCTCAAAAACCAAGACGAAGAGTAACTGAGGAGGCAACTACCTATACTGATTGATTTCTGGCCTCTAAATGGGCACACATTCCAAAACCCCATGTTTCTTTCTTTCTCTTCCCCTGCCCCATTTTTTCTTCTTTCTTGTTTGATTTTCCAAGACGGGGTTTCTCTGTGTAGGCCTGGCTGTCCTGGAATTCACTCTGCAGACCAGATTGGCCTTGAACTCAGAGATTGCTTGCTTCTGCCTCCCAAGTGCTAGGATTTAAGATGTGCACCTCAGGGCTGGAGAGATGGTTCAGCGGTTAAGAGCACTGACTGCTCTTCCAGAGGTTCCTGAGTCCAAATCCCAGCAACCACATGGTGGTTCACAACCATCTGTAATGAGATCTGATGCCCTCTTCTGGTGTGTCTGAAGACAGCTACAGTGTACTTATATATAATAAATAAATTTTTTTTAAAAAGCAAATTGCAGGAAAATAATTAAAAATAAAAAAAGACGTGCACCTCAAAAATGGCAAAGAAAACATGTCATTTAAATTTTTTAAAATTATTTTTATTTTATGTGCATTCGTGTTTTGCCTACCTGTGTGCCTGTCTGGCAGGCAGTCGTGAGCTGCTATGTGGGTGCTGGGAAATGAACCCAGGTGCTCTGGAAGAGCAGCCAGTTCTCTTAGCCACTGATCCATCTCTCCAGCTTAAAAGCTCCATTTTTCTGAAGTCCTACTTCCTTGTAGAAAGCCCGAGGATTGCACGGCTAGGAGGTTCCCAGTGGCTGCGGCAGCTGGCCCAGAGAACCCCCGATTGAGAAACCCTGCCCTAGGGCCTGTTAGTTCCCCTTGAAGGGCTGCTTCCAGCTAAGGGAGGAGGGAGGAGAGCAAATGGAGGTTGGGTGCAATGACCCCACTTTCAACCCCAAGGGAACTTGACCAGTGCAGTCCTTTCATGTGCCTAGAAGGAAGGTGACATGGCACTGTCTCTGCCACACTTAGGCAGGCAGCACAGAGCCCGGTCTAACATGGTCTCCACCTTGCTGGTTCATCTCCAGAGGAATTCCAACTTTCCCCTTACTAATGGAGCTGAGAGATGACTCCTTTGGGAAAGAGCTTGCCATGCATGAGGACCTGAGTTCAAATCCCCAGTATCCACATACAAAAATAGGTACAGCAGCATGCTCCTGTAATCCTAGTGCTGGGAAGGGGAAGACAGGAGGACCCCTGGGCCTTGATGGGCAGCCAGATGAGCCAAATTGGTGTGATCCAAGTTCAGTGAGAGACCCTGCCTCCAAAATTAGAGAGTCTGAGGAAGATACCAGCACTGGACATGGCTTCTGCATGAATGTACACATCCACTTGCACATATACACATACGCATGTACATGCACACACATAGACACATACACTGGTGCCAGAAGAGAAAGAAGATGGATCATGGCTAGAACTGTTATTGAATGTTCAGTTCTGTGTGCAGGTCATTGACAACAGGTATCTCGGGCTGGAGAGATGGCTCCCCTCTTAGAGAGCGCTTGCTGCTCTTGCAGAGAACAGAGTTTAGTTCCTAGCACCATCACGGGGCAGTGGGAAATCTCAAAGTTGTCATAGCACAAGCTCCAGGTCACCAGCATGTATAAATCTACACATGCAGGCAGATACATACGCATAACTTAAAACAAGCAGGTTCCTTAGGCGGAGAAATGGTTCTGATGCTCTGACCCAGCCACGGTATCCTGGGCCAAAGGAAGCACACTATAAATTGTAGTCTTGTCGTTCTTGCACACAATGGATTTGACTCTGATGGTTCCTTCTTGATGTCCTTTCTCGTCATTGTTGTCTCCTGACTCTTAAGACCCTTACAACACTTGCCTAAATGGGGTTTATTTATTTATTTTTATTCATGCTATAGTTCAACCCTGATTTTAAGGGATTGTCACTGTGGCATGGTCAGTAATTGTTTGTGTTCCCTCCCAGCACGGCTAAGCTTGAGGGTCTCCAGTAAAATAAGCAAGGGTTTGGGTTGGCGTGGAGGTGGTGTGTATCGGGCAGAGGGTTGGACTAGTACTGCTCAGATCGATATGGGAACTCCAGGCTCACCTGGAGGGGAGTTAGGGTCAGGGGGTCACGGCTTGAACAAAGTGAAGGAGGCAGAGATAAGACCAGGGGTGTGTGGAGCACAGAGTGTCACCCATTGAGACCTGTGTAGGTTGAGGGAATAGAGTTGGTGTCGCACGTAGGTGGGGAGAGTAGATCTTTGACTTGGGATGCATACTGGAGCCACTCGTGTGGAGCTTGCCCGTCCTGCATTAAGGAATTATCTTTCGGAAAGAAATCCGATGACAAGGAAGTGACCTGACTGGAAAGTCTCTGGCCGAGCCTCGAGGGCCAGGGAAGATTTGAGTAGTGTCAGAAGCAGAGGGAGGTGAGGGTGGGGGCTCCAGTCAGCAGATGAGCTTGGGATAAGCAGGAGAGGCTCTGACAGCTAGGAGGAAGGCATGGACCCAGTCCCTGAGGATCTACAGGAGACAGGCAGAGGTGGTGTTCTGGAAGACACAGTTTGTCAGACAGGCCTGTGGGATCACGTGTGGTAAAGGTGACCCAGAGGCAGGGAAATCAGAGGACAAGGGGCAAATGTTAAGTGTCAGTTCACAGGCCAAGGCCAGTGGCTCCTAGGAGTTCAAACGTGTATGTCATGGCGATTACAGAAGTCTGCATCTCTGGCCCTCGGAGCACGGATGTTGGAGGACAGCTTCCTCACGGGACAGCATGGCGGAGGTCAGCCATGTCCCTTTGTCACCGTAGCTCCCTCCAGGCCTCTGCTGTCCTTCCTGAGCCCACTGGGCACAAAACCATAGCCTTTCTGTTTGATTTGGCTTGTGACCTCCTCTTAGGGCCGGCCAGGTGCGCTGGGCTCTTAAAGGACTTACCTCTTCTTGCCCTTCCAGCCTTACCCCTGCAAGGCAAAGACTCTCACCATCTGCTCCGGTATTTGAGAAATGAGGAAACAAACTCTCAGGCTCAGAGAGGTCATGGCCTGCCTTGAGTTTTCTTAGCAAAGTTCAGCGCAGGGTTCTGTCTACATCTGGGCGCCTTGACTCCACCCGCAGAACATGTGATCGCCCGTCGTTCAGGATCTCAATAGCTTCATGATGAATTCTGTGTGGCTTAAGAAATGAAGTGAGGTGTTTCTAGGCAGGGTAGGGGTTGAGACTAAGGGAGACACCAGTTTGAAGAAAGTGTGTACTGGTGACCAGTACCAGAGAGTTGATAGTCACCAGCTTGTGCACCAGAGCAGCTTAGGTACATGGGAACCCTCAGCAAAGAGTCCTTCTGGTGGAAACCTGGGGAAAGAGCCACCAGCTGCAGGAAAGGCCATCTTGACTGCTGTGGATCTTCTACAGAGGTGATCCAGAGGTTTCTATGTGAGGTGTTACAATGCTCTGGCGGTCCCTGGCTTGGGGTTAGAGGGTGTTACAAAGAAGCAGCTTTTCGTCCTGTGGTGGGTTTGATGTGTTGAGTGTGGGTGTGGATTCAATGTGTGTTCAGGTGTAGATGTGTACGAGTGTAGGTCAGGAATCAGAGGACAATCTTGGTTGGGTGGTTGGTCCTCAGGGGGCGGGGCCTCTTTATCTTTTTGTTTGAGACCAAGTCAGTCACTGACCTGGAGCTTTGCTAAGTAGGCTAGCCAGTGAGCGCTGGGGATCCGCCTGTTTCCGCCTCCCATCTAGTCACCCCCGGGATTACATGCAAGTACAACCGTGGCTGGGTTCTTATGTGGGCTCTGGGGATTGAACTAGGACTCTTATGCTAACAAGACAAAGACTTTCCCTATGAAACCATATTTCCCTGTGGTGTTTTTGTTTGTTTGTTTTAACTTGTTCATAGTTTAATTTTGGGAGTTAGGTCCCTGGCTGATTGTAGCCTAGATTGGTTAAGGCCCTGTCTCCTGGTCAAACTGTGTTCTCTGTGCCTCATTGAGCATGAGGCTCATATCCTGGAACCGTAAGACAGTGTGTGTGTGTGTGTGTGTGTGTGTGTGTGTGTGTGTGTGTGTAAAACCTTGCCCGTCCTGGAACTTTTAGACCCGGCAAGCCTTGAATTTACAGAGATCCTCCTGCTTCTGCCTCCTGAGTGCCGGGATTAAAGGTGTGCTCCACCCCATCCAGGCTGCTCAGTGATTTTTGGTCAGCAATGAATATGATGACTATTCCCTTTCCTCTCCAAAGAACATGAAAAGGAAAACAAAACAAGCAAAAAACTGAGCTGCTGTGATTTCTCCTCACTGTCAAGGGGCACCAAGCAGAGTTGGAATCGGATCCCCTTCCCCTTCCATGAGACAAGTCAGCCGTGACAGCTGTGGGGCTCCTGGGACCCCACACTTGTTAGATTTAAACATCCATTCTCATTCTTTTCTGTTCTGTGTATTCCTCATATCACGGGACACAAATCCATGACTTGGGAAGTGTCCTCGCCACCACCCTTTGGCCCCCATTGAGTCATCTGACTCAGCAGAGATGATAAACCTATTCCTCAAAAGTTTGAAGGCCCAAAAGCAAATCCCCCGCACCAGATGCTGAAACAGTGCAGGGCTTCCCTCGTGTCGTGTAGTCAAGGAGGTATAGCTCGGCAGGGCCAGGGTTAGCGTTTGCTGTGACCTCTCTGACCCCTCCGCTTCAAGTGCACACTCACTTTCCGTTTGGCACTTCCTCTCAGAGCCTCCGTGGCTGCCGGCTGGAGGGGACTTGATCCCCGAGTCCTCAGGATTGAGTGCTCTTGATTCTTTTTCTCTCCTCAAAGAGATTTGTCTGCGTGATTCCTTAAGCCAAAGATATGACTGTCTACTATGGAATTCCAGTCATCTGGGACAGGCTGCAAGGAGAAAAAGGAGGATACAGAAAGAGACTCTTTCAGCGTTCTGTGATTGCATCTCCACTCTCTGCATACATTACGTTTATGTTTTATGATGACCCACTAGTGTATGTGTACACATGTGTGCTATCATGCATGGAGACCAGAGGATAACACTGGCACTCTGTGGGTGCTATCCAGCTTGGTTTTTGTTTTAAATATTTACTTTTATTTTTAATCCTGTGTATGTGTATGCATGTTACAATGCACATATATACTGGGGCAGAAGAGAGTGCTGTAGGAGATTGGAGTCACCTGATAGGAGTGCTGGGACCTGAACTCTGTAAAAGTTCTCTGTAAGAGCAGCAAGCACTCGGGGCTGGAGAGATGGCTCAGTGGTTAAGAGCACTGACTGCTCTTCCAGAGGTCCTGAGTTCAATTCCCAGCAACCACATTGTGGCTCACAACCATCTGTAATGGGATCTGATTCCCTCTGCTGAGTGTCTGAAGACAGCTGCAGTGTACTCATACATAAAATAAATAAATCTTAAAAAAAAAAAGAGTAGCAAGCATTCTTGGGGACAGATCAATTTCACCAGACCCCCATCTTGTTTTTTTTTTTTTTTTCCCCTTGTTCCAGTCAACACTGCTCGCTCCGGTCGGCCCCGCTCGCTCCGGTCGGCCCCGCTCGCTCCTGTCGGTCCCACTTGCTCAGTCCCTGCTCTCTCCGGTCCAAGGATTCATTTATTATTATTCATAAGTACACTATAGCTGACTTCAGACGCACCAGAGGAGGGCGTCAGATCTCATTACGGGTGGTTGTAAGCCACCATGTGGTTGCTGGGATTTGAACTCATCACCTTTGGAAGAGCAGTCGGGCGCTCTTACACGCTGAGCCATCTCACTAGCCCCCCATCTTGTTTTTGGGACAGAGTCTTTCATTAGTCTGAGCTTGCTGAGGAGGATCGGCTGGCTAGCCAGGAAGCCTCAGAATCTGCCTGTCTCTGCCATCCAGGCTCTGAGGCAACATGCACACATCATGCCATGTTTTAATGTAGATTTGGGGGGTGGCTAAATTCAGGTCTGTCTGCTTGCATGACAAGCATTTTACCGAGTGAGTTGTTGCCTTGGCCCTACATTGACCCATTTTGAGTGTGTGGGTCAGTAAGGTTGAAATTGTTTCCGTCTCCTTTTCTTGGACGTCCCATGGCTGAAGCATTTTTGTTGAAAAGGCAATTGAATTGCTTAGGCACACTTACACTTATACCTTGCACACTTACACCTTACACCATACACCCTTACACCTGAGCATATTGTGCTGTGGGGAAGGGGTGGGTTGATTCTGATTTCTTTGTTGTGTGTTATTGATCCTCTTCGCTAATGACATGTTGTTACAATTAATATTGTACACAGCGAATCCTTTATAGGAAGGAATTTTCCTTTATTCTTTTCCAAGTTTTCCTCTTCTACAGAGAATCCATAGGAAGTCTAGATAGTTTGTGAAGTGAGAGTCGTAACTGTCCAGACCTGAAAAACTAAGTTTTCTTCCTGTATGCTCACCTAGAGTCTCACACCTGTGGATGGCCATAGCACCTTCATTTAAAATAATCACAACCTGAAAAAGACCCAGGTGGTTATTTATGATATATGACTGATCAATAAAAAGGAATGCACCAATATATATGAACTTCAGGGAAATTATAGTGCATGAAAAAAGGTTACATATTACACCAATCCTTCGTTTTTTTTGTTGAGGCAGCCCAGACTGGGCTTCAAACTTATTGTGGTGGTTTGAGTATGTATGGCTCCCTTAGACTTATGTGTTGGAATGCCTGGCTCATAGGGAGTGGCATTATTGAAAGGTGTGGCCTAGTTAAAGAAGGTGTGACTTTGTTGGAGGAAGGGTGTCACTGTGGAGGTGGACTTTAAGGTCTTCTACCCTCAAGCTATGCGCAGTGTGGCACACAGTCTCCCGCTGCTCGCAGATCAGGATGTAGAACTGCCAGTTCTTTCCCCAGCACCATGTCTGCCTGCACACCACAGTGATAATGGACTAAACTTCTGAAACTGTAAGCCAACCTCAGTTAGACGGTTTCCTTTATGACAGTTGCCTTGGTCATGGTGTCTCTTTGCAGCAGTGGAAACCCTAAGGCACTCATGACCTTCCTGTCTCAGGCTCCCAAGTACTGTGACCCCGCCCCCCAACCATAAAAGTATTTTTGTTGCTCCTTAATAACTGTAATTTTGCTACCGTTATGGTTGGTTTTGGCTCACAGTTCGAGGTTTCGCAATCCATCATGGTGGGGAAGTCAAGGAAGCCAGAGCGTGAAGTAGCTGGTCACATGGCAATCAGGAAAGAGAGACCCACTTTCTCCTTTCTATCCAGTCTGGGATCTCAGTCCAGAGGATGGTGCTACTTACAGTGGGTTGGTCTTCCCACCGTAATTAACCAATTCTAGATAATTTCCCCACAGGCATGTCAGGACGCCTGTCAAGCTGACAATTGAGATTAGCCATCACAAGTCCATGCTGTGGAGTTGGCACAGTGCTACACATGATCAAACCATGCTGAAGTATGTACATACATAGAAGTGCCTTTTTTTTTTTAAAATGCTTTTAAAATCCATGAAATCTGAGCAGGCACCATAGACGGACCAGCATCGGACCAGCATCGACATCCTGGGTTTTGTGGAGGAGCTGTGTTTGCTGGCACATGCTCACGTGTGTGCAGGGAATGTGTGCATAGTCGCATGTGCAGGCACTCCTCAGAAGTTGCCAATCTTGCATTTTGAGACAGGATCTGTCTCTGTCTCTCTGTCCGTGTGTCCGTGTGTCTGTCTGTCTGTCTGTCTCCCCCCTCAGGACCTAGACTTAGGCTTATTTCTTAGGCTTGGCTGATTCCTGTCTCTGCCTGTCTAGGCCTGAGATCACCAGCACACTGCCACAGCCACACCTGGCCTTTTTTTTTTTAAGATTTATTTATGTTATATATGTGAGTTCACTGTTGCTATCTTCAGACACACCAGAAGAGGGCATCAGATCTTGTTACAGGTGGTTGTGAACCACCATGTGGCTGCTGGGACTTGAACTCAGGATCTTCAGCACTGAGTCATCTCTCTAGCCCCACATCTGGCTTTTTCAAGGAGGTTCTAGGGCTTGAACCCGGGTCCTCGTGATGGCACGGCACTTTACCTACTGAGCCATCTCTCCCATAGTATTCTGGTGTGTGAGTGTGATGAAGTTGGTTATGCAACTTGGGCAAGCTGGGTAGAGGACACCTGGGACTTTATGTGTTTCTTTTGCATTTCCTATGACTACGCAATCACTTCAAGTTACAAAGACCAAACAGAAAACAGCGTCACACTGTCTGATAACAATGCCGAACCTAGACAAACAGGGCTGTGTGGTTGTTTTGTGTAGAAGGATGGGAGGTGGCTTTATCTGATGCCATAACAATTTTTTTTTTTTTAACGAACAGAAACCACCTTGGACTTGAAGCAGATATATCTAAATATTAGCACTCGTGAATAGGGATGATTTGATTTATCAGTGCCTTGCTATAAACATTTCTCTGCCCTCATAAATCTGTTTGGGTCATTCTGTTATTTTGGAAATAAGCTGAATGTAAACAAAAGCAGCAAAGCTTCGGTGTTCAGGTATTTTCACATTATCTTGGAGTGTTCACAAAATTGATCTGAACACTTAATCTTTCCTTGATGAAACCGGTGCTTGTCCACTCCCAGACATCAGCCTCCCCCACGAGTCCCCGATGCCGGGTTGCAGAGGCTAAGCATGTCATGCATCTTTTTTATTGTGACACACTAATTTCATCTTAATTGCTCATTATAGTATTGCATTATAAGGAGGCACTATTTTTAATTACCTTTGGGGGGGCTGTTTCTAAAGCAGTCTGATCTCTAGGGCTAGAGCCATCCTTTCCCAAGGAGTCACCTGACTGTGAACTTTCAATATTGGCCTGAATAGACTTCTCTGCTTCTCAGAGTGGAGTCTGCCCTTCCCCCAGCGGTGAAAAGAATTCCAGGTGGGTGGTTCTACCCTTCCTGGTCTTATTTAAAAATATGTGTCATCTCAGGGATTAAACACACACACACACACACACACACACACACACACACACACACACACACACNGGGGGGGGGGGGGGGGGGATGTCATTGAAAACCACAGAGACGTCTTCACTCTTCTCTTTGTGGTAGGGTGACCTCCCTTCCCGTGGGCAAAGCCCAGGCTGGAGCCCTCCCGGCTGCCCAGTGGCTTTTGTGTGCTTGCAGCTTTCAGCTCCTGTCCATCAGACTGAATGGGCCCATTCAGGGGCATTCATGCGCCTCCGAGACCCTGGCTGCCGGGACACAATCAGCTGAGAGGGCTCTGTGGGCTCCGCCGAATGTGACTGTTCTGCCTGCCTCCAGGAACCCCCGATTGTTCCGAAGAGCCTGTGGTACAGGAGGGAGCCCACAAGAGTAACATCAGCCAGTCATTTGGGGTTCATTCATGCTGTGCCTTACCCTCCGCCCCCAAAAAGGAGGCATAGCTGCAGTGAGCAAGCCCAGGCTGACCTTCACCTTTTATCTTCGTTTACACCCACTGTTCTTCTGTGAAGAGGAGAAACCTTTTTATAGGCCTGCATACCAGAAGCACTTAATAAGTGCTTGTTGAATGAGTGAGCTGAGCGCCTGCTGCTTCCGTTTAGCCCCAGGGAGCACTGGTGTGTACTGTGTACATACTGGCTTTTCAAGAGTCTCACCTTCAACTCTGCTTTTTTGGGGTGTGGCCAGCCCGTGGAAGAGAAGGGGATCACCTTGTGTATTAAGGAGAGAAGAATTTGAGGTCTAGAGACAGAGGACATGATCAAGGTAGAACGTAGCCAGAGTGTAGCCCTTTGGTAGGTAGGTGTTTGCAGGGGTATTCTGGAGCCTTAGGGAGTACCCCAGACCTCTGCAGAGGGGGTCCTCTACTCAGCGGATGACTTGGTGCATGTGCCTCAGAGGCCTCAGACTTAGCTGGCTTCTGTGTCATTTGCCAACATCCTTAAAAACCTCTGGCCCTTGTTCCAGTCTGCATCTCTGCTATGGGCCAGGCACCATAGAGCCACGCTGAGGACAAAGACATTTTTGAAACGCACAAGCCAAAATGTCAAAGAAACAGTGGGAAACTGTGAGGATGGCAACTACAGCAGCCTCAGGAATTGTAAGGCAGTTCTCTCCCTTTAGTCCAAGCTGACTTGGTAGTCCAGGTTGCCCTCAAATTCACAGCTATCCTCGTAGAACTAACATTGCAAACATGAGTCGCCACACCCACTTTGGTGGTGGATGCCTTAAACATGATTTTTAAGGCCTTATTTTTTTTTATTTTAAAGCTTGTGTCTGTTAGGGGGTATGTGCATGTGTGTGCAGGTGCCATCAGAGGTGAGAGGTACCAGATTCTTCCTGGTATTGGAGATACACCCATTTGTGAGCTTCTCGATGAGCTTCTAGATGCGTGTGCTAGGAACCAAACTCGGATTCTCTGGATGACCAAGCCCACCCTTTAAGAAATCTTTCAGAGTCCCTGAGGTTGGGAAGACAGCTTAGTGGTGTACTGCTTGCTATACAGATAAGGACTTGCGTTTTGATCGTCAGGGCCTATGTAAAGCACATACATGCACATGTGCAAACCTAACCTGTAAACCCGAATATATTCAGCGGTGAATACAAAGCAAGGTAGAAGGTGAGGTCCCACATCTGCACTTGTCCTCTGACATCACATGCACACAGTTACATATGTGCCAGAACTCACAACTCACATGCACATGAACACACACACACACACATACACACACACACACAGACAGAGAAGAGTCGTTAAGAGCCTTAAACATACAGTTGTATAGCATGGAACACTTTCTAAACTGACAACAGCTAGAGGTGGGGGGGCAGTATCAAGCTCAGGACAAGTGGATCAGAAAACTCCCCCCTGCCACATACCCTGGGAGGGGGTCATGGGCTCAGGAAAGCTGGCATTCTTTCCCAAAAGACTTGTTCAGTGGTGAATGGAATAGTGTGAGTTTGCATGACATGGCAGTGTCTTCAAACCCAGTAAAACATGGATGGATGCTGCTGGACCTCGCACTCTGGTCCTGTGCTGGCTTCCAGCCTCTGAGCCCACCCGGCGTCTGCTTCCTCAGCTGCAGGATGGGAAAGCCCTGGCACTATGAGCCTGCACTGTGTACCTTACTTAGCTCTTATAGAAGTTGATTTCTTCATTGGGGTCAGAGTTGTGCGGGCTCTTCTCTGGGAGGGGATACAAATTTGAGTGCAGGCTCTATCAAAGGCTATCAAGGGCACTTAGGCAGCATGGAACATGGCTTTCTGGTTTTATTTTCACCATGATCTGACTCTGTTTCATCACTGCCCAGAACGATCTGTGCTGCACATGATCAGGATGCCCCAGCTGTGTGGCCCTGTATCCAATTACTGGTGCAGCCACAGCTGGCCAGGGAGAAAGGTGGTCTCTGGAGTTTCAGGTTCTTTCTAACCTCAGCCTAGAAAAGATGCCTCATCTTGCAAGTGATAATAGCATTTCCTACCTTCCTCATTCCTGAGTTCTCACATTGGAAAGTCAAAATGAATCCCCCAGCCCCTCTGTGCTCAGTCTTCTATCTGCAAGTGGAGGTTGAATGGTAGGATTTATACAAAGCAAGGAGAGCCCTGGCAGATCCAGTGATTGTTGATCTATCGTTCCTTATTTCTTCACTCAGATGAATCGTATCCCTCCCCCAGAACAGCCCGAGGTTGCTATGGTAGCGGTGACCCCAGTGGTTGGTTGATGACGGACTGAAGTGTTCCTAGTTCCTCTGTCCTCTATCCTCACATGTGCTAGAGAGTGGAACCCTGAAAGGAAAGCTCTTGTCCAGTCTGTACAGACAGTGACAAGTCTCTATTCAGGGCTCTTTACCCAGATGGGCAGCTAAAGTCTCAGACAGGTTCAGAAGCTGGCAAGGCCAGTGGGCTGGGCGATGTTCAGTCTGAAAGGCAACCTGAACCAAGAATGTTTTGTTTGTTTTTTGTTGTTGTTGTTTTGTGATTATTGTTTATAGTCTGTAAAGGGGATGATAGTCTTGTATCCTTGCTAATTCCCTGGTTATGTGATTACCCTGGCTATGTAAGAGAATGCCTTTTAGGGAATGCACACCAGAAACACCAAAAAATGAAGAACATCTTGCTCTGCCATGGTTGGGAAGGAAAAAAATACATATGGAAAGATATAGAATTAAGTTACAGTTTTGGGGCATTTGGGGGAAGGGTTGTATAGCAGTTGGTTTTTTAAAAAAAAAAAACCATTTTTACAACTTTTCTATTAGTATGAAAGTGTTTCAAAGTTGGGTGGTAATGGTTCATGCCTTTAATCTCAGCACTTGGGAGGAAAAAGCAGGGCAATCTCTGAGTTCGAGGCCAGCCTAATCTACAGAGTGAGTTCCAAGACAGCCAGAGCTGCACAGGGAAACCCTGCCTCAGAGAACAAAGTCGAACCAACCAAACAAAACATTTTCTTTTTTCTTCTTCTTTCTTTTCTTTTTTTAAAAAAAGATTTATTTATTTATTTATTATATGTAAGTAAATACACTGTAGCTGTCTTCAGACATTTTTTTCTTCTTGTTCCGGCCCAGATCATTTGCTGTAGCTGTCATCAGACACCCCAGAAGAGGGCATCAGGATGGTTGTGAGCCATCATGTGGTTGCTGGGATTTGAACTCATGACCTTCAAAAGAGCAGTTGGCGCTTTTAACTAACCACTGAGCCATCTCTCCAGCCCCACAAAACATTTTTAAATAAAAAGGATTTTTAAAGATTCCCTCCCCCCTCCCCCCCCAAAAAAAACCTGGGCGTGGTGGTGCCTTTAATCCTAGCACTCGGGCGGCAGAGGAAGGCAGATTTCTGAGTTTGAAGCCAGCCTGGTCTACAGAGTGAGTTCCAGGACAGCCATGGCTATGCAGAGAAACCCTGTCTCAAAAAACACCCCCCCCCCCAAAGATTCCCTCCATGTGGGACGAAAAGGAGAAAGAGGAAAAGGAGGAAGAGGAAGGTTTTACTACATAGCCCAAATTGGCCTGAAACACTAGGGTAACAGTATATGACATGTCTTTTCTCTTATAGAAAATGGAAATCATAGAATTGATTTATAATTTCAGCCAAGATTGAAGATTCTTGATTTGTCTTGGCTTTTATTATAGGAAATACTGCAACTTATAGAAAAATGAGACAAAGCCAAGAAATATACATGCATATGCACACACACACACACACACACACACACACACACAAACATACAGAGAGATTTGGTTGTGAGTCCTACTTATAAGAACTGAACAATAATCTTTCACCGGAGACAGAACCAGGGCTGTTTCTTTCGAGATACCTAATTCCACTGGCTAAAAATTGTATTGTCTGGAACTTTTTGCATATTTTCATCCTCAAAACTTTAAGTACAGCAAAATTTATTTAAAATTGTCATCTGCAAAAGCAACACGTACTTTAATCATTGGCCCATCTGTTTAGCTCCACCCCCTTACAGCTTTATCTTTTCTTTTTTAATGGACTTTTAAAAATACTTTATAACTTGATTACACTTTTCCCTCCTCTCACTCCCCAGACCCTCCCTACTCCCCCATACACCCCAATTCACACTTTTTCTTTCTCTCTCTCATCAGAATCCAAACAAGCCTGTAAAAATAATAATAAGATAAAATAAAAACCAGCTATTAAAGGAATTCTGGATATGGCGGCTCACATGTTTAATCCCAGTATTGGCGGGGGGGCAGATGGAGGGGGAGAGCTACCTGTGAGTTTGAGATCTGCCTGCTATGGATAGCAGTGCTCTCTCTCTCTCTCTCTCTCCCCCCCCTGTGTAACCTTGGCTGTCCTGGAACTCACTTTGTTGACCCGGCTGGCCTCAAACTCAAACTCAGAGATCTGCCTGCCTCTGTCTCCCAAGTGCTGGAATTAAAGGTGTGCGCCACCACTGCCCAACTGGTGATGAGAGTTCTTTAGAGGGCATGAAGATGCCTTCCTTTCTGAGAAGGCTGAACCTATAAAGTCAAGTAGCAGCTTAGACCACAGTCGCAATTGTTCCCAAACTGGAGTTTACAGTATGCATTGTCAATTTCTGGAGTGGGAGGAGGGACCTGCTTCCCCCAGCATTTGCATAAGTGCAAAGGGATTCCTAAACTTAGGATGAATGCAGGGATGCCAGAGGGCTGTGTCTCCCTGAATTTTGGGCTTTCTGTACTCATATAGATGCATCCTGCTGCCTATTAATGTGTGTGTGTGTGTGTGTGTGTGTGTGTGTGTGTGTGTGTGTGTGTGCTTGTGTGTTCACAAAGGCCCAAGGTTGGAGCGGGGATTGTTTCTTGATTTGCTTTCCCCTGTAGCACTGAGGCAGGGTCTCTCCGTTGACACCAGAGCTCCCCACGAAGCTAGCCGGCTTGCTCTCTGCTTTCTGAACATACCAAATCCCTGCTTCAGTCTTGTTTAGCAGGAGCTCCTTCCTTCCTTTCTACCCTCCAACACGCACACCGTGGAGGCTGGAAGAGGGCATTGGGTCCCTAGGACTGTGGTTAACTCTCAGGTGGATGCTGGGACCTGAACTTGGGTCGTATGGGAGAGCCAACACATGCTGTTAACTGCTGAGCCGTAGACCTTCCCGTCTAAACCGGTTTTAGTTGTAGTCCAGTGACACCACACGCGTTTAAACTCTCCAAACACATAGAGCCCTCAGCTAGGCCCCTGCTACAGTGATGTACGCATTCAGTAACAGCCCATTAATTACTCCTTCCACTAACCACCACGCCTCACTTCCTGTCCCTCTGAATTTGAGCATTAAACAGATTTTATCATTTCCTCACCCAAATCATCTGCACAAGACTCAGGGCTGAGAAGCAAGGAGATCATTGTGATTGGGAACTTGAGTGCTCGGTAGGAGGTGGGGGAGGGGAGACCCGCTACCGGGAAGCACTGCAGGGTTCCAGGCACTTGGGGTGTACCAGGCATTCAGTCTCAGCAGTGCTCACCCCTTCCTTCACAGCCAAGACCTCCTCTTGGGGAGGTCTGACAAGTCATGATATCCAGGCCAGCCTGGTGGCAGGGCCCACACACCTCAGGACTTTGTAAAGGGCTCCAGGAGACTCCAGATTGTAGTTAGTTCCCATCAAGGATCATGGCTTCTCTGGGACAGCTGTATTTGTAACTTCTGCCACCTGGGAAGGGTGACATCACTCCTGACACTCAAGAAGGAACCGGGCCTGAGTAAGTGGTCCCGCCTTCGCTGTAGGCCATCCTGTCAGGGAGATGTGTTCCCTGCCCAGGCCCAGGCCCAGACCCAGAGAGCATTGCTCCTTCCTGGATGGCCCTCCAGGCTCCCCAGCACCCAGGCCTCCCCTTTGGGGTTTCCTCTGCCCACAGTTCTCTCTCCTCCAAGCCAGTCTTTGTGAACTCTTGTGTTCTTATTCCTTCATCGGGAGATGTGTTTGTTTTGATTCTCCAGCTCCTAAACCTAGTAGGTACTGGGTAAATAAGAGGCGAATGAGAGAGAGGAGAGCAGGTAGGGACATGCACCTCTGCTCAGGGAGAGCCAGGGGATGAACACCCTTCTCTAAGAATGCCGGGCAGAAAGTCAGCCAGGGAGCTTGCAAGCTGGTGCTCCCTGGGCCTGGCTCAGAGAAGTGTGGTGCCCTGCTTCAGTATTCGATGGGAGGAGATGGTATAGCTGGGAAGGGAGGGCCAGGAACTGGCACTGGCCCAGCGGTCTGAGCGCGGTCATGCAGGACTTGCAGCAGAGTTCTGAGCTGCCCTCCGGTGCTTCAGCTGCACTGCTGTGGGTCTGGTGCTTGGGGGGGAATTCTTGAACATTGGAATGGGTTATTTTTTTTTTAATCCTATTCTTGACATTTACAAATGAGAAACAAAAATAAAACCCACACGATGAAGTATTCATGAGATGTCAGCATTCCAGAGACCACCGGTGCTCAAACCGGCACTGCCAGGGAGGCACACACAGTATGTATCCCTGCCCGCCACTCTGTCTCTAGCGGAATGTCTTGTCAATGTGGCATTGGTTAGGGAGCTTGTAGCGGAGCACCGGCTCTGTTAGAGATTCAGGCACAGGCACACGGGACTCCTCTCACGGTGTCAGCCAGATGCCTGTGTGCGCTCTCGATGGGCTCGGCTCAGGGTGGCACCCCAGCACAGACTCGTGTGCATCTTCTCACCTTGTTTTATGTGCATGATAAAGGAAACAGGAGCGGCTATTCAGTGGGAGGGCAGTAAGACTTAGGCTGGACCCCTCAACTGAGCCTCTTGGCTCCTGGGTGAACTTCCGTAGGCCATCTAGTCCCACCTACTGCATTTCGTTAAGAGCCGGACGACTATGGGGCTGGTGATGTAGCTCAGGAGCAGAGAAAAATTACCTAGTTTGTGTGAGGCCTGGGTTCATGCCATCTCCGGAGGAGAGTGAGAGTAGGGGGAGGAAAAAGGGGAAGAGATGGGAACAAAGGATTGAAAGACTCAAATGAATAAAAGTAGGTAAAATGTTTCAAACAATATCTAGCAAGTACTTACCAACAGGTGGGTCTCATCTTTCCAAGACTGACCTCCAAACTGCTTCGTACTCAAGGATGACCTTGAACTTCTGTCCCTCACCCCCTCTTGTTCGGAGAGCTGGAGGGTTGGGCTTACAGCAAGTACCACCAGGCCTGGTTTAGGTAGTGCGGGAGATTTGGACCCGGGGGACTTGCTTCATGCTTGTAGGCAATCGTCCTACCAGCTGAGCTGTATCCCCAGACCCTCTCTATTACAATTTTAAAGGTTCTGGCCTGAAACAAAATGTTCTACCACCTTTTAAAGGCCCGGACCTATTAAACTATGAATTCTTAATTGGAAGGGAGCAGTTGGTGCCCGGCTCTGAAGAGGGCCTGTTACCTCCAAAGGACCACTATACCCAAACACAGGCAATCTGTCTGTGGTAGTATGGTTTCAGAGCTGTAGTACAACAGGTGAAATGTTTACAAAGGCTTCTTGGAGGATAGTAATGAAAGAAAGGCTATCAAACACGGCTGTAAGACCAGAAACCGGTCTATGTGTTTGTATTTACTGCCATTTGTCTGGGAATCAAGATTTTTTTTTTTCTCTCTCTGCAATCAAAAGAAATTCAAGAACAAATTCCTAGGTGACTTGGCTGCATGGAAACCTTTCAAACATGACAAGGTCTCCCCAGATGCAGTGAAATACCTTTGTTCCTTTACTTAGTAAACCTGCTTTATTTTGTTCTTGTTTTTCAAGGCAGGTTTCTCTGTGTAGCCCTGGCTGTCCTGGAATTCACTCTGTAGACCAGGCTGGCCTCGAACTCAGAGATCTGCCTGCCTCTGCCTCCCGAGTGCTGGCATTAGTGCTCCATCACTGCTAGGATTTTTACAAAATATTGGGGATTTTTGCTCACCAGTTGAGACTCTGAATAGCTACCCTCTGGAGTGTGCAGAGGCCTCCACCTGGAAGGCCAGTTACGGAGAATGGCAGCAGCTCTGGGACAGCTTGCCTACGGCTGGTTCTTGGGGAGCAGAGCTGGGTACCCCTGCCCAGCATAGCCTGCACAGAAGTTGTTCAGGGGCAAACACAGATGAATGCTTTGGTCCAGAGCTGTGTGAGGGCTGCCTGCAGACACCCCTAAACAGGTTGGGACTCTCGTGTTCTTGCATGGAGAGACAAAGACTTTCTTTATTGCTGCAAATGTGGGTGAGGGGCTGGAGCCCTCATGGTGGGGACAAGCTTGAAAACCAATTCCAGTTGACCAATAGCCTTCAGTTACAGTCATGTGGCGTTGCTACTACTCCTGAATTTCCTGTTTAGGGTTTTATTAGCTTTTTGTGAAAGGGGACATTGTGGAGAAACTCAGATTAGAATTCAACTTATAAAGCGGCTGAACAAGAAAGAGGGATGGAGGAACCAGGGAGCTTAGAGAAATCACAGAGTGATTACTCAAGGAAGTTAGACCCCAAATGTTGCTGCTGCTTGTTCCTGAGCCACAGTGCTCTGAGCAAGGAATGCAGAGCCCAAGGGAGGTGGTGGTGGCTCCTCCATTCCGGGTCTCAGGGACCTGGCGAGCCTTCTGATTGGGGAAGAATTTCCCACAGGCTGGGGTTGGGCTGGGGTCGAGTCAGCTTCCCACCAACATACTAATGAACACCCCACACCAGCCTGACTCTGCCAATTGGAAACAGCTTTGGGGCTCCAGAATAAATGGAGAGCCTAATGAAGACCTGACGTTGGTTTTACCAGTGTATGGGAAAATAATGGAGATGAGATGGGCGAGCTCCATCTGTGTGAGGACTTGGGGATGAGCAGGGGATAGAAAACCTCGTCTTTCCCAGCCCTGTGAGGAAGAGGTCTCCAGCCTGTAATCCCATCACTCGGGATGTAGAAATAGAGTAACCAAGAGTTCAAGGCCAACCTGAACTCTTGGAGACCCTGTCTTAAATAAAAGAAGACAAGCCCAGTGTGGTGGCACACACCTTTAATCCCAGCACTCTGGAGGCAGAGTTCAAGACCAGCCTAGTCTATAAAATAAATTCTAGGACAGCGGGGGCTACCTGGTGAGACACTGATTTGATTTTGAAACTTTCCTAGACTCTGAATCACTTCTTATCACCTGTGTGGAGAGGGATTGAGTCCTCAGGGTTGGAGTGAGTAGAGAAAGAACTATATTAAGTTCCCAAGGATGAAAGTGGAGTTTGATCCCTGCCCCAACTTAGGATGGGAATTGTGCCGGATAGTTTTATGTCAACTTGGCACACGCTAGAATCATCTGAGAGAAAGGAGCTTCAATTGAGAAAACTTTTCCCTAAGACTGGGCTGTATGCAAACCGGTAGGTCATTTTCTCAGTTGGTGATTGATGGAGGAGGGCCCAGGCCATTGTGGGTGGGGCCACCACCACCCCCACACCCCCCAGGCTGCTAGTCCTGGGTTGTATAAGAAAGCAGGGTGATCAGGCCACGAGGAACAAGCCACTAAGCAATACCCTCTCCTGGCCTCTGAATCAGCTCCTGCCTCCAGGTTGCTGTTCTGTTTTGAGTTCTTGTTCTAACTTCCTTCAGTGATGTACTATGATGTGGAAGTGTAAGCCAAATAAACTCTGTCCTTCCCAAGTCGTGTTTGGTCATGATATTTCATCACTGCAATGATAACCCTAAGACCACCATCAATATGCACTTTAACCATTTTCTCTCCCAAAGTCTTGGTCTATAAAATAGTCATTTGCTCATTATATATATATATATATATATATATATATATATATATATATATATACATACATATACACAAAGCAATAAAATCTCCTCCTGAGTTCTAACAGCCAATAACAGGGGAGCATTTACATTTTTGTTGCTTCATGTTTATGAGAAAGGATAAATAGCACATATTGAGACCAGCATCGGGGACTCCTGACAACTCAAGTTGTAGGGCCGTGGTTCTTTACCCCAGCTGCACACTAGCGTCAACTTAAGAGTTTCTGAAAAACACTGTCCCAGAACTCCACCCTGGTCCTATTGACAGCTTTGGGAAGGATCTCCAAGCATCTGTGTGTTTTTAAAAGTCTCCTGAGTGATTCCATGGGGCAACCAGGGTGGGACCGTTGTTTGAGATACACCAATTGGATATGAAGATTGAGCCTCGTTTCCAGGGATATTATGCAAGATAATTGTTTTCTTTTTATTTCCTTAATAAGATTCAAAAAGTGTGCCTTACTGGTTTCTTTAGATTTAACTCATATCCCACAAAATCCACCCTCAAATGAAAGTCTACTGTTCAACAGTTGTAGTATATTCAGAATTGTATGACTACCACCATCATCATCAAATTCCAGAACACTTCCACTATCCTGCAAAGAAACCTGTTCTCATTAACAGTCTCCCTGTTTCTTCCCTCCCATCTCTGGTAACCAGTAATTGAGTCTCTGGAGTAGCCCTGGACTTTTATGTAAATTGGATAATTCAACACAGGGTCTTTTGTCACTGGCTTCTTTCTTTTGCTTAGTCTCAAGGTTTATTTATATTGTCGTGTAAAAGAGCACACATTTCTCTTTATGGCTAGATGATATTCCATGGTACTCATCAGTTCATAGACATTTGCCTTCTGTCCACTTCAGGGCTGTTATGAACAATGCTGCCACATGCACTCATAGACAAAAGCGTTTGTGTGCACGTGTGCGAGCTCAGTCTGCACTTTCATGTGGAGGCCAGAGGTCTACCTCAGGTGTCATTCCTCCATCCTGTATATTAAGACCAAAGTCTCACTATGGTGGTCCAGGCCTTTAATCCAGCACAGGAGGCTGAGGCCGGCAGATCTGTGTGATCTATGAGCTCAAACCTAGCTTGATCTACATACATAGAAACAGAGTCTCACTTTTAACCGGGACCATAGTTTAGCAAGACATACATAGCCCTTGAGCCCCAGGAATCTGGTTGTCTCCCCCTTCTCATCACTGGGAGTACAAGCATAAGCCACTACACCTGGCTTGTTCACATGGGTCCTGGGGTGGAACCTGAATCCTCCAGCTTGCATTGCTAGTGTTCTGCTGACACTACCCCCCACCCCCACCCCCAGATGCACCATTTCCCCTATCTCTGATAGTGGATGAGGGCACCGATTTCTCTGCATCTATTCCCAACCCTACTGAAGTCTCTTCTCTTCATTATGAATATCCTAGTGAGTATGAATTTTGAACACATTTTTATGTGTACATGGACTCTATTTAAGACAAATATATATTCAAACCATCCTATTTTATTATTTTGTGTGCATATCTATGGAAGAGCTTGCATATGTGTCCTTGAGTTGGTCAGAGAGAAGTTTGCAGAACTCACTTCTCATCATCCGCCACATGAGTCCTGGCCATCAAATTCACATCATCAGGCCTGGTGGCAGGTCCCTGTACCCTCTGAATTAATGGCTCGCATCCTTCTTAATGCTGCGACTTACTGCCGTTCTTCATGTCGTGGTGACCTACAGCCATAGCATTATGTTTGTTGCTACTTCATAATTGTAATCTTGCTACGGCTATGAATTGTGAATATCTGATACGCAGATGGTCTTAGGCAACCCTTGTTAAGGGTCCTTCGACCCTCAAAGGGGGTCACTATCCACAGGTTGAGAACCGCTGCTCTAAACCATATCATGGCCTCAAAAGAGATTTTATGTATTTTGGAAACCAGATATTTATTAAATATGTAATTTATAAATATTCTTCTGACCCTTGGGTTTGTTTGTTGTTGTTGTTGTTGTTGTTCTTGTTGTTGTTGTTTTTCAAATAACTTTATTGATAGTGTCTATAGGGGCACAACGTTTTTGAACGTTGATGTCTGCTTTGTCTGACCCTTCAACTATATGCACTTTAGGTATTGAATCAAGGAGGGCAAGGTAGATGGTCGGGTGGCTACAGAAGGACAGGAAGACTGGGCTCTCGCTCAACAAATAACTGAGTGCCTTGACAAGCTAGACTCTTACTGCTGGGCACCTACCATCCTGTATCTCAGGAACTCAGGGCTTGGAAAGAAGCCAAGAAGAGTGGGGCAGGGAGAGGAGCAGAGGTGAGGGTGCTGTTGTGTTTCTCCTGGGCGTCAGAAAGGCTCCAAGGAGAAGGCCATGCTTGAGCAGATGCCTGAAGGACACGTGTGTGTCTACAACTCTCCGCAGGAACACAGCATCCTTGACTCTGTGACTCTAGAGTGTTTCTGGTTTCACAAGCTGCTTTGTGTCTCAAGATGAAGTTTTGGTTGTGGCCACAAAGCTGAAGTGGAGTACAAGGTTCTGTGGAATGGTGGGAACTGCTTTTTTGGGAAAAGAACAGCTTAAGGGGGAGAAAAGATGTTTGTAGCCACATATTTTTTTATATCTTCAGATCATGTTTTATTATCTTGAGGAAGTGATGAATCATAAAAAATGTGATTTTCCCCCCTCTCTCCCCTCAAGAGCCAATATGAATTTAATAAGAACAAGATTACTTTTAAAAAATCTGCTGGGTTTGGCAGGTTCAACTCCATTTGTACGTCTTCTCCAACTGCTGAAGAATTTTACAGGACCATTGGATTACAGGATTGCGTACCTCTTGATCTGAATGGCGCCACATTAAAATGGGGTGGTCTGGTTCTGAGTTTCCTCCACATGGGACAGATAAACACCACAAATCCAGGTTGATAGAAAGCAAGCATGCTGAGCACCCAAAAGTGCCTCGGAACCAGCTAGAGAGATCCTTGTAAATGATTGTGAATCCTCGTGCAAGGAAGCACGAGGATGGCAACAGCCAGGAAGTCCAGATAAGATCTGTCCTCATTCATCTCTGTTGCTGTGACAAAATAGCCTGACAAAAAGCAACTTAAGGAAGAAAACATTTGTTTTAGTCATGAATTCTAGGTTATGATCTCTTACAAGGGAAGTAAGGTGACAGGAACTTAAAACAGGTGGTCACGTGGCCAGAGAGCTGGCTCCGTGTTTAAGAGCACTCACTGCTCCTGTACAGGACCTGGGTTCCATTCCAAGCACCAATATCAGTTTGCACATAAACTACCTGTTAACTCCAGTTTATTAGAACTGAATCTCATGCCCCTTTCTAACCTTTCTGGGCCCCACAAAAACTTCTGCAGGCACACACAAAAACACATAAAAAAAAACTTTAGCAGTCAAGTTCCCACTCACAGTCAAGAACAGAAAGGAATGTGTGGATGCTTACTAGCTTGCTTGTTCAGCTTAATTTCCTCACTCTTAGTTCAGGGCCTACCTAGGGAATGATGCTGCCCACAGTGGGCTGGGTCTTTCCCCATCAAGTAATTTAATTAAGTCAATTCCCCAAAGGTATGTTTATAGGTCAGCCCTTGCAGGCAATCCTTCATTAAGACTCTCTTTTTCAGGCACTGGGAGGAGTGTAGAGAAAACTTTGGTCAGGATGTAATGTATGTAAAAAAATTATATACAAACAAACAACTCTTTTTGCCAGATATGGTGGCACACATCTTTAATCCCTGCACTCTAGAAGCAGAGTTTGAAGTCAGGCTGGTCTACAGAGTGAGTTCCAGGACAGCCAGGGCTACACAGAGAAACCCTGTCTTAGAACAAAACAAAAAGCCCAGATCCCACCCCATGTATTCTTGCCTCTCAGTACACAGCAGTGTGTGAATCTTGCCCATAGAGACATATTTGGGTTTGAATTTGGGGGTGGAGCTGTTATCTTTAAGGCTTGCTTCATCAGAGTTTTTGATCATGGTGCAGATACAGGCCTTTTACTTACACTTATTAATTTAGGAGCTCATATTATTTTCTGGGACCACCAAATATTAACAACTCTTTGTGTTAATTCTATGAGCTGAAAGGCATATATATGTTGCTGCAAACGTCTCTGACTTTAGCTGGGGTGAGCGAATGGTTGAGTGGTTAAACCTCTTGCTATATAAACATGAGAAGCAGAGTTTGGCTCCGAGGAGCCCATGTAAGAACTGGCTTCCAGCATTAAGAAGGTAGAATCCCCAGAACAAACCGGTTAAAGCCAGAGTAGGCATACAGGCAAGCTTGGCTCCCACCGAGAGAGCCTGCCTCAATGAAAAAGGTTGAGAGTGATTGGGAAGGCTCCCACCATCATCCCTGAGCTTCCACACGCACCCACGCACATGCAAACATGAATACACACAGGCATGTACATGACATATACTTGAGAAAGAGAAGAAGAGTCTGTGACTCTATGTAAGAGACTTAATTCCACACCTTCCATTTGTTTAAAATGAAGCTAGGACAATGTTCTTGACTCAGAGATCAGTTTAAGGAAGACCGCTCCACCACCACCACCACTGAGGCTGCCACCGCCGCCGCAGCTGCAGCCACCGCCACCACTACTACCATCACCACCGAGGCCACCACCACTGAGACCACAGCCACCACATGGTTATGCCTGGTCAAGTGCATGATGTGTCTTACAGTAGGCATGACTTGTGCCCACTGGTCTAGTCCCCTTTCAAATGTGGCTTGGATGAGAACCATGATTGGACAATATTCGAAAATGCTGTGTAGCTGGGCATAATGGTGCACACTTTTAGTCTCAGCCTTTGAGAGGTGGAGCACAGGCCACTCTCATCTGTATATCATGTTCAACGCTGCCCTCTGCTACCCAAGACTCTGTCTGAAAAGTTTAAACACACACACTCACACACATGTACGCATGAATATACACGTATAAAATGTTTTTTTGTGTGTTATGTGTGATGTGGGTATACATGCCTACATGCATGTGTTAAACTTGTACGTGTAGGCCACAGGTGGGTGTTGAATATCTTCCTCAATTACTCGCCCCCTTATTTTTTGAGACTTCTCCCTCTCTAAGCTCCCATCTCATCTTGTGGTTGCTCGCATTGAAAGCATTTGCCAACTCACCCTGCTAACGTTCAGTTTGAGGGATCCCAGTAGACCTCATCACTGTTTGTACTGTTGCCACGTCCAAGTGGCACCTCTTTGGCCGTCTCTCTGATGGAGAAGCGGTACCCCCAGAGGGCCTCGTGCCTCTCTGCTATATTTACATGTAAGATTGCTGTGTTCATGTGTCACCCGGAAACACTTGAATGAGAGTTTGAGAGCCTTGGGATTTGCCACTTCCGGCTGGGAGCATTACATCCTTTGGAAGTGTCCTATGTCACACTATGCCAACAGCTGTAGGATTTTAATCAGCCATGGCAACAAACGGGTGCTAAGCACTGCTAAAAATAGCTACTCTGGGAAGTGAAGCTGGGCCAGTGACAGGAGCAAAAAGGTGGGCGGCTCTGCACCCTAGAGGGAAGGGAAAGGAAAACGCTGTCTCTCCTAGCACCCAGGCCTGGGCTCCTCTTTGCTTGGAATCTGTCTATGCCATCCTAAGCAAGGAGTCTTACAGCCCCAACACATCTTGCATAGAGATTCTGCTCAGATTTCCAAAAAGGGACTGGACCAGAGGGGGTCCCTCATTGTGCCCCGTGGAAAGTGGGTGACTGCTCTCATCCTAATAGGATGCTCACATCTCTGTCCTCACCCTTGGCCGACCCTATCTTGGCTCCTCAGGACACTGAGCGATGAGAGTGGCTTTGCCTCAGCAGTCTGAACTGTTTTGTCCCAGGGGAGCCCAGGCGTTCCAGCGCCATCCCTCCTCCTCCTCCTCCCTCTAAGAGCTCAAGCACATCTTCCATGCCCCACTGCACCCCCTGAGCAGTGAAAGATGGTGGCTGTCAGGATGATGGGTGGCAAGTGGGGTAAACATAGCTTGTTACTACCAGATTCGATTACCGGGCATTGCCTGAAGACAAATGACTCAGGGCCTCTCCCCACTTGAAGACAAGGGTCTGGTGACGAGCAGTCACAGATGTTGTACAGTATTCTCACAAACCTGGGAACGGTAGACAGGACTAATAGTGTTATCTCTGGTTTTTATTATTGGTGGTTTAGAATTGGAAGCCGAGGTTTAACCCTGAGAGTAATCAAAACTGGAGGAAAGATAGAGAGGCAGGGAACACAGTCATGTTCGAAAGCCAGCGAAGCTGACAATGTTAACAAGGTCAGGGTTGTTATTGACTTTGGTGAAGCAAGTAAGAACCTTCTAAATGGTCTCTAGAATATTCCGTGTCCTTCTTAGAGTTCATTTTTAAACTATAGGGGGTGTGCAGGGGCCATTAGAGATCAGGGTCCCTGGAGCTGGGGAAAGAGATCATTGAGATCCACCCAGTGGAGGTACTGGGAACTGAACTCAGGTCCTCTGGGAGAGCAGCAGACACACTTAATTGCTCTACAATCTCCCCGGCCCTAGAATGTTCCACATTTTGATCTGGTGGTGTTGACATTAGTTTATATATGCACAAAAATCGATTAAGCTCTACAATTAAACTATGTGTACTTGAGCCCCATCTGAGGGCATAGGGTAGGAATTCTAACTACCCAGGAGGCGGAGGCAGGAAAATGGAAACTTCAAGGCATGCCTGTGCTACAGGGGCATTAAAAATAAAATAGACCTGGGAATACAGTCGAATGTTTCTTACTATACATGAGACCCTGGGGTCAGTCTCAGTCCTGCAAAAGCAAGTGCATTTGCCAGGCATGGTGGCGCAAGCCTTCAATCCTGGCACACAAGAGCAGTGGTAGGCAGATCTCTATGAGTTTGAGGTCTTCACTAGGTGGGGTGGGTATACGTTTTTTCTTCATGTATATGAACATTGATGTACATAGAGAAACCAGGTGTCAGTTCATGCCCTTTCATCTGTATAAGACAGTCTCTTCCTTATTTCATTGCATTACAGCTAGCTAACGCACCCCCAAGATTCTAGAGAGTCCCTTTCTACCTCCCATCTCCTTGTAGGTGCGCACTGGGATTCCAGGTGTCTGCAATACTGTGCCAGGCTTTTACAAGGGTTCTGAGGAGCATCAGGTTGTCTGACTTACACGGCAAGGGCATTTACTCACTGAGCCATCTCCTGATCCCTTAAAATGAATGCGCACTTTATATATGGCATATCTTAGGAAATAAAAATGAAGAAAATGTATTGAAGAGGTCTCTGAACAGAAATCCTTGGCCACACTTGAATAATACCGCTCTTAACAAACTTGGCAGTTGCAATTCCATGACCCTAGGTCCTAAAATTCTGGCTTGGTTAAAGCCTGGGCATTTAAAATATAGTCACCAGCTGACGGAAATGGCTCATCGGGTAAGACGCCTGCTGTTAACTCTTACAAGTTGTTCTCTGACCTCCATGTGTGCTCCATGGCACGTGTGACCAATACATATCACACACACTAAATTAGCAGATAAACAGATAAATGCAGCAGAGCTAAGACAGAGTCACCTGTGGAGGAATGAAACAACCGCAAGCCTCTTCTCATTTATACAGTCCAGAGACACATTTCCAAAGCCTTTCTATTTGCTCAAAGTCTCCCCACTCTTCTACTGCTGAATGAGATTGTCAGGGTCTCAAAGTCAATCATGGGGTCACACACAGAGCCTTGAGTTGTTCCCCCCATCACCACTTACAAGCACTGAGACATTCTAGAAAATCCTTGGCGTCTCCGAGGTTCATTTTCTTCATCTATGGATTGAGTGAATAGCTATTTTATTCTCCAGTGGCTTTCTGTCTTCTCTTTTGAGACAAGGTCTCTCTCCAAATCTTGAGCTCACTGATTGGCTAGACTTGCTAGCTCATGGGCCCAAAGGGGTGAATGTCACTACCTTCCCAGCGCTGGAATTCCAGATGTGCAGTGCATGCTTGGTTTCTATGTGGGTTCTGGGGATCCAAACCCAGATCCTGATGCTTGCAAACTGGCTGACACTTTGTCGAGCGATTCCTGTTTTCAGCTCCAAATTGGGTGAATAATTGAAGAACTTTCATAACGGCCATGCCTTAAAAAGCTCCATCCAGTGCCTAGCCCCTAGCGAGAGATGCTAAAGATGTGGCTGCTGCTGACTGCCACGGTCACCACCATCCCTGGTTGTGCCAGGTTTGCAGGAACTTGCAAGCCACAGATCCTCACCAGAGGGGAGCCAGTGCCTCCGTGATTGCTCCAGCAAACAGTTCCCACATGCCCCAACCTTTCCTATGGTTGGGCCAGCTCCAGGGTGCGGAGGTCCCTCTGACTTGGCTGGACCGTTTGGCTCAGAGCAGGAGTGTGGTCAGGTTGGCCAACAGTGTACCCACGTCGAAAGCAGCTGTGGTGAACATCTGGCTCTGATTATCTGGCTGGGAATGGCTGGGGGTGGGAGCTCTGTGATTTATAGATTGCCCCTTTGGCTGTAAATCCCATCTGTAATTGTGACTTCTCTGTCCCTAATTGTTTGCAGAGAAGAGAGGCGCTCAATGGCTTACAATCCCTGGCAGAGCCCACAGCCTTGCTTGGGGGGGTGAGGTTTGTTGCTAGGATACAGCCGTCTTTGTTTTGGTCCCCGCTCAGCAGTGTTTTTAAGGCCCTGTATACATTTCTCTGTATTGTTAATGTAATTTGTTCAGGCAGTGAACAGCCAAGTTCAGCTGAAGGAATCCGATACTCATAACAGAAACACCAGAGGCCAGGTTTTTGTGGTCAAATTAGGGTTTTGAGGCCTCGAAGAGAATGAGATGTTGAGCTATGTGAGAGGGACAATCCCTCTTTCTCTTCTTGTACTAACGTTGGCCTGGGTTCAGCTTCCTCGAGGAGCTTGGCTTTGAGGGCACAGAGTCCACTACACTCAGGGCCATTAACAGAGACCTGCCCTTCTACCAGAAAGGGAATGCAGATTTTATTCAAAAGAGATGAAAGGAGGCTCTCTGAGAATAAGCTAGCCTCAGCCAGCTAGTCTACCCAGCTCAGCCTCTCCTGGAAGCTTGCTCCAGGCACCTAGATCAGCCCCTCCTCCACTCCAAAGAACTTGACTGCTGTGGAAATAATAGTCAAGTTCTTTGGGGAAGTTATGTGACTGTGCAAAATGCAATTTGCCCATTTCCGTTGCCCATGAAGATCTAACAGCCCCTTGCCATCTGGGGACCCCATGTCCCGCTGTGCTTAGGGTTTTCGGAAACGATGGATTCCAAACAAATCCCAGTGAGCGAGCCAGCTAGTGAGTTAACCCGGTTCACATCCTACCCTCTCCATTTGGCCTCAGAGAGCAAAAGAACCTAAGCCCAAACATTCCTGCCCACAGACATGTACCATGCCTTGTTTTGCTCGTGGAATGCATATGTGTTGTGAAGTTAATTAGCTCAACCCTATTAACATGCCCACACACACACTCCATGTGCACGCATGCACCTATTCATGTTACAGTTGCTGCATACATTCTGCAGTTATAAGGACAACGAGATAAGGTTCCCACCCTCTATAGCTTAAAATGTCGGGGAAGATACTAGAGCACAAGCCCTTACTTTCATGTAAGGAGTGACTGACAGGACAAAAGTAAACCTCACTTGAACATATCACCCAAGGAAAGACTAGTCCCTGCAGCGAGATGCATTAACTAGTCATGCCAAAGGCCGTCTTGTGATAGAGGCCTCAATAGTGACATAAGATGTTCCACCAAGAGTTTCTGTTTGAAAAAAGAAACAACAGGGCTGGTGAGATGGCTCAATGGTTAAGAGCACAGGCTGCTCTTGCAGAGGATCCAGGTTCAATTCCTAGCGCCTACCTGGCAGCTCAAAACCTCTGTAACTCCTGTTTCAGGGGCCCTGACACCTTCTGCCTCCCCCATGTGCTAGGTGCATATGTGGTACCCAGACATACACGAGGGAAAACACTCATTCACATTAAAAAAAAAAAAGTTGAAATTCTAAAACAGAAACAGTGCCATATGAATGCAAAGGAAAACAATGAGATGATAAAAATTAAAGCTTGCCATGACGCATGTGTTTGTAAGAATATTAACTCGTAAAAGATACTTAAATAGTTTCCTTGTTTTGAAGAATGGTTTGGCAGCATCTAGTAAATGTGCAGACCTTAGGCCCCAGCAAGTCTTCTCTGCATGAAGGATGTGAGTAAGAGTGTCTCTTGTTGCATTGCCTGCTAAGCTTAAACCATGGTCATCAGTATATCAACTTCACACATGCAGTCATAGAGCAGAATCAACCATGGCTACACATAATAACAGACATGAATTCTGGGGATCTGATGTTGGTTGCAAAGAGCCATTCACAAATGCTTCAGCTCTCTGATGGGGTTCAGTGTGTAGCTCAGTGTAAGAATTTCCTGCAGGCCCCAGGTGCACTTCACAACTCGTGGTAACAAACTTTCCAAGAAGATGGTGATGACTGACGACGTCAGTCCTGTACCAGAATTGCATGTGCTTACAAGATGGAGGCTGAGTACTTAAAGGTGACGTCTTTATTAATGACGGTATCTACACTTGATTCAGACGAGACAGAAATATGTGTGGGAATACGAAGAGGCGAGAGAGAAGGAGTGAAAATCTGGGAGCATGTTAATCGTGGACCGGCTGAAGGTCAGAGTTCACGGTATTCCACTACTTTCTTGTACATTTGGAGCTTATAGCATAGCAAGTTGAGGAAGACACTCAGTTGGAGTCTATGCACACTTTGTGGGTAATGGGTTTGTAATTACAGGAACAAGCAGCGGCCTGATGAACAGTGCCTTGGAGACAGTAATTAGGTCTGGGCAGTATGGGGAAAAGGCTGAGGACTCCAGTTAAGACGTTTTAGGTGATGGGGAAATGTCTTCGTTCTAGATAATGGTACGTTAGCATGGCTAGTTATTTGCCCCGAATTTTGAAATTAAGCATACATAATTTTTACAAAAAGATGATATCCCATTCGTTTTTATAAATAAAAACCGTGTGTGTGTGTGTGTGTGTGTGTGTGTGTGTGTGTGTGTGTGTGTAGCCAGAGGACAAACTCTGGGTCATCCTCAGGGACACTGCCTACCCACTTTGAGACCAGGTCATCTTTGGCCAGGAGCTCACTAAACAGTCCAGGTTGGCTGGCCATGTGCCCCAGGACTCCTCCTGCTTCAGCCTCACCAGTGCTGGGGTTGCAGACATACCACGCTTGGCATTTTGGTGCGAGTTCTGGAGGTAAAACTCAGAGCTGTGTAAATTGCCAGACAAGTATCATCCACCAACCCTAAATTTAACGTAATTGCATTTTAAAAAAATTATGGGCCAGATGTGGTTGCGCACAACTTTAATTGTCAGCACTTTGTGGGCAGAGCAAGTGGATCTCTGTGTTCGAGATCAGCCTGGTCTACAGAGTGAGTTCCGGTCCATCCAGAGCCTGTCTCACATTTTGGAACAGGATTTTGTCTTCGTTTTTGAATTAAAGGTTATTTTTAGGGGGTGGGGAGATAGTTCGGTGGGTAAAGTGCTTGCTGCACAGCCATGGGAACCAGAGTTCATCCAGAACCTACCTAAAAGCCAGAGGAGTGCAGCAGCCCAGCTGAGTTCCCGTTCCATAGGCGGCATGGACAAAGGATCCCAGGAACACGCTAACTAGCTAGACTAGCGGAATCGGTGAGCTTTGCGTTTAGCTGGGGTACCTCGCCTTGCTATGTAAGGTAGAGAGCAGTGGAGAGTACACCTGAGTGGACACACTCACACCACACCACACCACACCACACATAGACACATGCAAAAAAGGGGTAGTCTTAGAAAGAATGTTGGCAGGTTTTTGTGGTATACCTGTAACCTCAGATACATGAGAGGCTGAAAAAGAGAAATGAGGACTAGGGATGTAGCTTAGTGGTTACATGTTCCTAGCATGTTCAATGCCATGGGTTCAGTTCTCTGAAAACACACATGCATGAGCGCACCATGCACCCACGAGCACAGAGTGTGAAATGCTAGATTTTTCTTCAATAGATTCTGGCCAATCACTTGTGAGGGAGTTCTGTCGATCTCTGGACCTTGCCTGTGTAAAACAGAGGTCCGCTCTGGGTCCCCTGTGGAGAACAGCACTCAGCTGTACTGCTGTGGATGTGCTGTTTAACTTTGCCCGGAGCAGAGCCCAGAGTCAGGTGTCTGGTGTGGTTGATCTCTGCTCTGGGTCTGCATCTGTCCAGCCAAGAGAAGGCAGGATGTCACAGCTCAGCCGCAAGTTCCCAGGACTTGCATCAGGCTGGGAATCAATGACCTGTGCAAGATCAAGTTGTACAAACACACAGATCTGTAGATCCCTAGCAGAGTAAGAACTAAAAGACACCCCAACTCCTTAAGGTGTCTCCGTGAGCTGACTTGATGAGGACGCAGTGAGTGTTACCCTGAGCTGTTAGCTGCGTTCTGAGTGTCGTAGCTAAGTGATTGCATTGGCGGTACAGAAACAGATTTCTCAAGCTGGAAGGAAGGAGGGTTTGAAACTGAGAAAAGAATCTTGAAGTTCTGACTGAAAACTAAAGGAGGGATGTAAATGTGTGTGTGTGTGTGTGTGTGTGTGTGTGTGTGTTTTCTCTAGCTCTGCTGCAAAAGCCTGGAAATAATTAGCACAAAACAGGCAAGGCAACTTTGAGAAATAGGGTTTTGTCTTATTGGTTGGTTTTGTTTGTTTACTTGTTTTTGTATTTTTGGTTTTGGTTTTTTTTCCCCCCAAGCCAGGGTTTTTCTGTGTAGCCTTGGCTCTCCTGGAACTCACTCTGTAGACCAGGCTGCTCTTGAACCCACAGAGATCTGCCTGTCTCTGTTCCCCTAAGTACTGGGACTACAGGTGTGCGTCCTTAAAGATAAGCCTTGGCCACTAATTGGCTGTGCTGTTTCTCTTTGTGTCTGTCACTGGAAGATTTTGTGGGAAGTCTCTAATTACAGACCCTCTCTCCTTTCTATCCCTTGCTAGCCACTTGGTCCTGGGGCCCTTTCACGGGTTCTACAGGGCATACATAGTTTGTGGGCTTTAAGCCTAGACCAGAGTACTGGTGCCCTGATACCTGTAAATATGTATACGGTCCTGGGGGTGTAGCTCAGTACCCACCTATGTCAAGACCCTGAATTCAGGCCCTAGGACTGTAAAATGTGTGTGTGTGTGTGTGTGTGTGTGTGTGTGTGTGTGTGTGTACACGTATATAACATGCGTGTCTGATTATGGGTATGGGTGTGAAAGTTCAGATGCCAATAGAAGCCAGGAGCTGGCAACCAAGTGGGTCATATGGTCACATAACTGCCAAGCCATCTCTCTACTCTCTTTACTGTCCTTGTAACCTTGTCTAAGCATCCTCACAAAATGAACACAGGGTCTCATTTCTCAGTGGTTAAAATGGTTGCAGCCATGTCTAGATATTCCCTTTGCTTCCTTTCCACCCACCAACCTGAGGCAGTTTCTCTGCCTGAGTGAAGGTTTTTGTATGTTAGCTCAAGGGGGCTTTGAGATACTTCCATGCAGAAACACACGAAGTGCTCCCACCTCATGCTGCTGTACATCCGCCTGTCAGCTTCTGGACCCCAGTTGTGGGCTTCAAGATCCACACACCTTTCAAAATGTTTACAGGGTGGCAGGGTCTTCTTTGTCTTTAAAAAAAAGTGCGTGCCTGTACGTGTGTTCGAATGTGCATGTGTGTGCATGCATGTGGGTGCACATGTATTATTTGTGAGTGTGCATGTATGTGCACACGTGTATGTGTGTGCATTGCTGGTGTGCATGTATGCATAATTAGTTAGTTAGTTAGTTAATTAATTAATTGCTGTTCTTAGTGATGTCCATCAGGTTAAGCTCCATCTATGGAAGCCTGATGACCCAAGTAGAATCCCAGGATCTCAGTGAAGGTTGAGGGAGACAGGCCAGTTTCACAAGGCTGTCCTGTGACCTCCACACATCTGTTCCATGTGTCTCACCCATCCTAGAGAATAAGAACAATAAATGAGGTTTTTCAAAAAGGAAGAAATTGAGATTGAGGGTGGGGAGGAAACTGAGGCGTGCTTGTCAGGTGTCCAGGAACGCCCGATCTAGGCCATTCCTGTAATCCCAAGAACTGGAGAAATAGAGACGGGACTATTTTGAGTTCAAGTCCAGCCTGGATTGCATAGCGAGACCTTGTCTCAAAAATGAATAGAAAAAGTAACTGGAAGAGTCAGGAGGATGCTGTGAACATGGGCGGGTGTGTTCTTATGTAGTTCAATGTAGCAAATGAATGAGGAGCCTGAAATCTCCACAACCCTCTGTCCCCCACCTCCCTCGCTTGTATGTCCATGGCATGTAGCATGTGTAGAGGTCAGGAGACACCCTCACCTGTCTGTCCTCGCCTTCTCCCTTGTCCGAGACAGCGTCTCTTATTTACTACTGACTACTCCGGGCTAACAGCAGGGCTTCTATTGACTTCTCTAGGTCTCGTTTTCCCATAGGGGGATTACAGACATGAGCTATCCCACCTGCCTGTAACTAATATGGGTTCTGAGGATTCAAAGTCAGGTCTTCTTTCACACACAGAAAGCACTTAGCCCACTGAGTCTCCCCAGGCCGGTATAGGGCATTTTAGAATTGCCTCCCATACTCGGGCTCACCAAATATATAACTACGAGTATTTAAAGCTCTGTCCTGTGGCCTTTGCAAGGGAGCTGGATGAGGCCTTCTGTTTCCAAGCCAACTGTGGGAAACCTATTTCTCCTTTACCCCACACTATGTTTGCGGGCAGCCCTTAACCAGGAACAACCAGTCTGATTATAAGTCCTTAAAAAAGAAAAAAAACCTAATAGTTTCAGTGTCTGTTTCTTCTCTGCACTGTTGCCTGCCAGGAGGGAGGCCTGAGGGGACAGTTGCATATCACCTTCTAATTTGCTGTTCCAGTTTTCAGTACGGAACAAATGTCTAAAGCTTTCCGAACACTTAGCCTGCACTTGGACAGATCCCTTGACTTTTAGTCCCCCCAGGTTTAATGCTGTATTGCAGGGGAAAGAGCGTATAAATGTTCCCGGAAATGTTATAGGGTACATGGAGAATCCTTTGAAACATCTGCAGGGATCTCGCATGCTGGGAAGGCTTGCTGAGCTAACCCACAAGAACAGTAGGGACCTCTGTTTTCCTGGAAATGGGGGTGCAGTGACCCAGCTTCCCAGGCATGTCTTCTTCTGTGTCTCCAAGCACCTTGTTGGTATTTCTTCTTTGAGTAAGAAGACAGGGCTTCTTGTTCGTGTGTCCTTTCCGGAGGCCCGAGAAAGAGTTGTTTGCATGTGAGAGTAATTAATCGTGAGCTGAGATCTCAGGGTTATCTGGTCCAACAATTTGCTGTCTGGCGTCTGCTGGAACACCTGCAGCGATAGGCCAGTGTACTGAGTTCCCCTCACCCACGTGATGGCCCTTCTGGGATGGTGTGTTCCAGACCAAAGCAATCCCTAGGCACCAAGGAAAACAGCAGCCTCCTTGGGGGGGGGGGGGGCACCCATGCAGGTGGCTGACAATTCAGCCATATTCTGCCTCCGTACACTCTTCCATCCACCCCGAGCCGTGGAAAGCTGTGCACAACAGTTTTATCTCTGGTAATCTTCACCCTGAGGTCTTCATCTTGTTCCCAGAGCAGTGTAGGGGGTTAGGTGTGAGGACTCTGGTCAACGGAACTTCGAATCCTCCTACAGGGCTAGACAGAGAGTTTTCCTTGCACTCCAGTTTCTTTGTCCGCAATAGAGACTCTTCTACCACCACCCTCACCTGTTAGTTTTTTGTTCGGATTCAGTGAGTTAATACTATTAAGTAAGATGCCAAGCGGGGCTGCCTGCATTGCATGCGCGCATGCACAGGTCATGACCCAAATGTGGCGATGAGAGGGAGTCCGTTCTGTTCATCCACCATGGGTGTTCCGTGAGTTGGACTCTGGTACAAACAGTCTTGATGGCAAGTGCCTTTCCTCACTGTGAGGGTTAGGTTGGTGGGTTTTTGTTTTTTGTTATTTTTGTTAACTTGTCACAAGCTAAAGTCATCTGAGAAGGAACCTCAGTTGAGAAGAAAACTCCATCAGATTGTCCTACAGGCAAGTCTGTGGGGCATTTTCTTGATTAATGATTGATGTAGAAGCACCCATTCCACTGCGGGCGGTGCTATCCCTAGGCAGATGGCCCTGGTTATTTAAAAACAAAACAAAATCCCTGTAGGCTGAGGAAGCCATGGGGAACCAGCCAGTCCTCCATGGGCTCTGCTTCATTCAGTTCCTGCCCCGACTTCCCACAGTAATGAACTATAACCTGTAAGCCAGATAAACCCTTTCCTTCCAAGCTGCTTTTGCTCATGGTCTTTATCACGGCAATGGACAGCAAACCAAAACCCATCCCTCCAGCCCTGTTTGTGTGTCACTGAATTATGGAACCCAAGGCCTCAGGCATCCTGAGATGCTCAAACACAGAGCGGCTTGTCTCCACCCTTTGATGCTGTTTTATATCTCTCAGAACTGCTTCATGATATTTGGCCTAGATGAACGGTTGGAATAAATCTCCCCCGTGAATTTATTCTCCATTTCTCCTTCATCCGATTTTCTACAATCTTCTGCCTTCAGGAGTATTTCTTGCTCATCAAATACTGATTGTACACTTCTTTGAGTTCGAAGCTCTTCTGAACACTGGCCACAGCAGGGACATGAGTGTCCTGGGAAGGCTGCGTGGACCCCTCCGCAGGACTCATTTGCTCTCTCCAGCCTAATTCGTGGGCATTAACTCTCGAGATCCTAACTGCTACCGTGGAAGTCCGATAGCAGTTTTGTGGAACCTTCATGTGTATTCCGGAACCTTCATGTGTATTCTGGGGAGTGAACCCAAGCCATTCGGCTTGTGAAGCAAATGCCTTTGCCTGCTGAGCCTTCTTGCCAGCCCACCTTTCCTGCTATTTTCTGCTCTCACTAAGGAGTATCTTCCCATAGCATACTTAGCAGAAAGCCTCAAAACTATAGGTCCTGATGACGCCTCTTCAATGCTGGCAGATGTTAGAGTGGATGCCTACATCCATCAGCTCCTCCTTCTTTTGACTTTTAATCGTCATCTTTACCTTTGCCTGGCTGGGCTGGAGAGAGCAGTCCATAGTTCAAAGCGGTGCACGGTTGCAGCTGTGACTTGGGGGACAATGCAGATGTCTGTGTTATCCTGGCCTGAGGACTCAGCACTGTTTGCTCCGTGCTCTTTGAAGAGCTCAAGTCAAAGCATCTGTGAGGTGCACCACGGAGGATGGAGAGGCACAAAAGACGACGGATTCACAGGAACCAGAGATCAAACCCTGAGCCCACAGTATTTCTTAAAAGCCAAGCATGGTGCCACCGACCTGATCTCTGAGTTCAGGAGTTGGAGAGATGGGTAGACCAAAGGCCTGCTGCTGTACCTAGCCTTCTTGGTGAGCTGTAGGCCAGAGGGGTTAAAACCTTGTTTCAAAAGAACATTCTAGACAGCACCTGAAGATGCCCTATGGCCTCAACACCCATGTGCAAACATATACACATACACATACAGATACATCCTTGTGTATATATGCATATACATCCTTGAGAGTACAATGTACACTCAGAAACATGCACACACACACACACACACACACACACACACACACACACACAAACATACCAGAAAATTCGCTTTTGGAGTCTTAGCAAATTATACAACTGTTTTTTATTTTGTTTGTTTGTTTGTTTGTTTTCGTTTCGTTTCGTTTCATTTTTGAGACAGGCTCTCACTATGAAACTCTGGCTGTCCTGGAACTCAAGAGACCTGCTTGCCTCTGCCTCCCAATGACTTGTTTTCAAGGCATGCACCACTATGCCTGGCTTCAAATTGTAGAAGTGTCACCATCTAGATTCTAAGTTGCTCTAAATTTTAGAATAATAATATTTCTGGCCATTTCCTTCAAAGTCAGTAGTTCTCCTATAGCCAGCCTTTAATTCTGGCAATTCTAGTCTTTATCCCTACTGTTTGGACTTTTCCAGGATGACCTCTAGGGGTTCGTATCTGTGCAGCCTTGGGAGCCTTACTTCCTTCTCTCAGGATATCTGTCTATGTGACTGCCTGAAGCTGTGGTTCTCTATCACTAAGTAGTGTTCCACACTGAGCTGGCTTATCCAATCATTCAGTCATTGAGGAATATTTCAGCGGTTTCTAGTATTCACACTCATGTTAGTTTTTAGTGAGGGAAAATCACTAGGCTACATAGGCTACATAACAAGACTCTTATCTCGAAACAAATACCACTGAGCACTGAGAATAGGATAAAGATGCTAAAGGTGGGGCCGTCAAGGTGCTGGATCTCAGACTGGGTTTGTCCTCTCAGCTCTAGGCATGTGGGAAGAAAGGGGAGGTAGGCAGCAGAATGTAGACACTGCCATTGTCCTACACAAAGGGGACATTGGTCGTGGAGACTCTATTCAAGGGAGCTGTGCGAGGGAAAAGGGGATGAGGCTTGGGGATTTAAGTTGTTTCTGAAGGGTATTCCCAAATCCTGCTCTGGGTAATTCCCTGACTACCATTTAATCAGCTCCATTAAACCCTGCCCTGTCTAGTGCACTGTGGTCCAGACAAGGCTCTCCTGGGCTCCCAGTAATAGCTCAATTGTGTGTAAGTGGCTGTGAAGAGGCTCTGTTTGCTAGATGAATGGGACTCATCTCCATGGAAACCAGCCCTGGCTAAGGGGCTGACCTTTGACCCACTTGTTGCCACCATACTGTTAACCACTGGTGCCTATTGGATGCAGAGAGAGGGCAAGGAAATGACTGTCAGAGTGACTTTCCTTTGCCTTCAGTTTAAGCCTAGGTGTGTACTAAGTAGAAATAAGACCCCAATATTAACCCAAAGCAAACAAACAAACATTATTTTGATTATAGATTCTGCCCTTGTCACCATGTCCTTCAGGGCAGAACTTACCATGTGCTCAGTTGGTTACCATCATCCTCTGGGCTTTGAAGGGACACTGTAGGAAGGAGGAGGTTTCTATTCCGGTAATATAGGCCTTGTGGTGTTGCCACGGGCAATGTGTCTTCTGTCCAGTGAGTGACCAAGAGACTGCTAGGCCTTATACCTGTGATGTGCTCCACCAACCCAGGTGTTAGTCATGCATCCTTTAGAGATGACAACAACAAAACGTGGCTGCCTAGCAACTACATAGGTCAGGGCAGGATGACTTTAGCAACCCTGAGGGGAGTAATGAGCTCAGGCCCTGTGGCTGTGGGTGAACTTGTGGCCCTGTGTTGATCCGTAGCACCCTGCTCAGACTAGCAGAACTTTCCTGACTCCATTCTTTGTTCTGGGTCATGTGTGTTGTGGGCTCCTGGACAGATTCTTGATTTTAGAAGCAGGTCTTCCCAGGTTCTTCTGTGGAGGGGTCCTGGCCGGGGTCCTGGTTTGCTCCCTACCACGTGATGCTCCTTCCAGTGTATCGCTAGAGACCCATTTATGGTTTGCTTTATTTGTGTCAGGGTCTTGCTGTGTAGGCCAAGCAGGCTGACACTTGCCTTGTGCAATCCTCATGCCTCAGTCTCACCAGTGTCAAGACTACAGGCATGGAACTTCATGCCTAACAGACCCCGGACTTTTTTTAGTCACTGTTTCAAAACAAAGGTAACTTGAAGATTCTGGGGCCCTCCAGTGAATAGGACAGGTGAGGTAATGTCTTAAATAGAAGACATTTGGGGCTGGAGATAAAGGCTCCACTGGGAGGGTACATACTCAGCATATAGGATACCCTAGGTTTTATTTTTAACACCAAGTCAGATACGGTGGCACACTCTATAGGAAGTAGATTCAGGAAGGTCAAACATTTAAGGACATCCTCAGATAGTTGGTGAGTTCAAGACCAGACTTGAGTAAATTAGACCCGATGTTGAAAAGGAAAGAGAAGGAGAGCTTGATTAATTCTGTAAGTGGAAAAGGAGAAAGCCTTGGTGAGGGTGGTTTGTGCATTCGCTAAGGCTCCAGGCTCAGCTCCTTGAGGAAAGTCAAAATGAAGACTGTGACAGTTCTGCGTTCAGTCTCAGATGCTGTGTAATTCTCCCGGCTTCCTAGGATGTAGGATGCTGTAGACAAGAAAGAAGTGAGGGACTTCAGGAACATTTGTGGTGACTGAAATGGCCAAATCCAAAGCCTGTTGACCACCACACCATCAAAGTACCAGTTTGTCCTATACCATGTTCTTGAGACCTTAGGGCGGTATCTCCAGGTCTCTTGTTAATTCTCTCATCTCTGTAGATCTGAATTAACCTGAGAGTCTGCCTCTGCCGGCTCTTACTAAGGTGATGCTTTCTAGAGCTATCTGACCTAGTTTTCCTATCTACCCTGGGGTGTGGTCCCAGAAATGACTGTCTCAAATACTGCAGGACACCCCAAATACTACAGGACACCCCAGACAGTTCGTTCTGCTTTGTTTTCATTTCTATCTGTGTGCCCACAACACTCAGCCGTGTCTTGGGTTCTGGAATACCCCGCTCTAAGGTCTCCATTCTAATTGTGCTTTCTGGCTGGAACTTTGGTGACCCCAAGGTCTGCAATGTCTCTATGGCTGTCACTTGCTTCACAGAAGCTTCATCTTTGTGGAGTAGCAGTCCCTTCCTTGGGCTTCAGGAAAGCCTACACCAAGCATCCTCTATAAGGTCATGCACAGTAAGTGGTTCAATATGCTTTTCCATCCCCAGAAAGTGCCATTAGCAGCTCACGGTCTATTTACAGGAGGTTGGGTCCCCGGATAGCATTCCCAATGCCTGAGTTGTGGGGAGCCGGAAATACACATATATTTAACCCTGGGCTTGCAAAAGGGAGAAGCTGCATCTCCTCATTCTGCAGCTGTGTAAACAGTAGGGGGCAGGGGACAAAGTTAAAGATAATGCTGAGACAAGGAGAGGGTGGGGAGGGGGTAGAGGGGGACCAGATTGTAAGGGCTGGGGAGGGACCAGAGCATGGGACACAAAGGCGAGCACACAGGTTCCCAGGTTTCTCAGTCCTAAGGCACACGCTCACCAGCTCTGGAGCGATGGGGTGGGAATGACAAATGCTAAGAGCCTGGGCTGACAGGGCCAGATGAGACAGGCAGGCCAGGGCAGGTGATGGCACTCCAGTTGAGAGATGTTTCCGCCCTGGACAGCTCTGGGCCTCTGGGGTCAACAGGAGGAAAGACTCTCATTCTCTGTCCCAGGTTGGGCAGAGACCTAAGGAATGGCAAGGTCCCAGCTGTATGCCCAGGAGAGTGTTCCTTCCCGAGGCAGCCAATGAGGGGCTAGAGACGCAGACACATATTGTCCCCTAAGCTAGTATGGAAGAAAGGATAACACAGAAATTGCCTGCATCCTTCTTGCTTTGTGAGGGGTTTGTGGGAGGGAGGGAGGGAGGGAGGGAGGGGGGAGAGAGAGAGAGAGAGAGAGAGAGAGAGAGAGAGAGAGAGAGAGACAGACCTCAGGGTAGTTTCTGCAGCCAGAGGAGGGCTCTCCAACATCAGCCTGGCTGTGGACGCTTGCTGCCCGGGTCCCTCCCACCACTGACTGTTTACTGAGTGTCTTCCCTTCCACGTGGTACTCAGCACACCCCCACATACCTCCCCTCATCCAGTGCTGCCATCATGTTCCTTTCCACTCTGATGATGGCTAGTAGCAAATTTCACTGTATCCCTTCAGCTCATACTATATTTTTATCACCTTTCTAGAAAAATCTGTGCAAAAATAAAATCACAGAGTGGGTAGGAGAAAACACACAGTCCACTGCCTCCGAAGCAGTATTGAGCGTTTTCTGGGGGGAGAATCAGGAGAATTTTGCAGGCAGATAAGGAACTCTGCACTGTGCTAAGGACATGAGGACCTGTCTCTCTCTGTAGCCACATCAGGGACTGAGGACTCTGGATGACCAGAGGTAACCTCACAGCATCCAGGAAAAGAGGGTATGAGAACCCCAGGGAGGGTCCCCAAGTATTTGAGAGGAGCGAGCCCACATGCATTATACAGAATCTCAATCTGGCAGCTAAGTCCAAAAAGGAAAATGGGGTGTGTAATCCTCTAAACAGGGACCCTTATGGATGGTTAACTTATGTCAACTTGACATAGACCAGAGTCACCCGGGAAGAGGTTAATTTCGACTTAGGAACTGTTTCCATCAGACTGTTCTGTGGAAATACCTGTGAGACATTCTCTTGATTAATGATTGATGTGGGAGCACCCAGGCCTGTGGACAGGGCCTTCCCTGGACAGGACTGGTCCTGGCTGTGGGAGATAGTAAACTGGGAGCGAGCCAGGAAGCAGAGTTCCTCTGTGGTCTCTGCTTCAGTTCCAGGCTCGGCCTCCCTCGGTGATGGAGCTCGGCTTACCCTTTCCTTCCTAAGTTCCTTTTGATCAATGTTTTATCACAACAGAAAAGTAAACTAAAAGCAGCCTTTTCCTACCTCTCTTCTGCACAGTAGTCAGATACTTGTTTTTAAATGTCTATCAGTTCTTGCCTAGCATCATGTGAGCCTCTGGGTTAAGTATCTAGCACCACGATACAAACAGATAGTAGCGTGTGTGAACACGCATGTAGGTGATGCCGTCCACCGGCAGATCCCTCCCAGTTAAAAGTCTCAGCATTAGCCTGTGATTCAGCACAGCCTATCGGGGCTGTCCGGGGAGGTGGGGTGGCTCTGTTTTGTCCACACCTTCTGCCCCATGGTAAGCTGGGATGCTAGGGGACCACAGACTTAGACTGTCTGTGTTTATAAGAGTTCTAAAGAGCCAAGCTCAGTCCCTGTGTTTATGTGGCAGGTGCTTTATCAATTGAGCCTTTCTCCTGTACCCGGAATCCATCACTCTCCTCCGTTTCTCTCTCACAAACACAAGAGTGAGGGAGCAAGTTTCTACCTACACACAGAAGCCAGAAGGCACCCAGAGTCCCGCTCTCGCCCTGCCTCATTCCTCTCGCACAGAGTCTCTCCCTCTTTCCCTCACCCACGGAGCCATCTCCCCAGCCCTTCATGGGAAGATTGGTATGTGTATGCATATGGTACCCAGCAGTCTTACTCACACATGACCTTCCACCACATGATAGAGCGGGGGGGGGGGGGTGTCTCATCCCCGCAAGATCCTTTCCCCTACAAGTTCTAGAGGCTGCTGAAGAGCCATAGGTTGGCAAGGGTGTGACGTGGGCATCTCTCGGCTGCCATCTGAGATGTGAAAAGGCTGACTGAGGAACATCCTCAGACAGTGCCAGCTAACAGTGACATTCCATAGATAACAACTATAGACTAAGTCGGGTGGGACACAGCTCAGCGCCTGTAAGCAGGGAGGGGAAGGGAGGGAGATTTTTTTTTTCCTTCCTAAACCACAGTAACAGTAAAAGCTGGCGATACTTTGGGGATAGGTTGGATCTTAATGGATATGTGAAATCTGTGTCTTTTGTTTTTGTTTTTAAGGAAATGGAGAAAGGAAGGAAGCTGGAGGGTTTGAATTTGTTCTGCTAGCTTTGGAATTCTGCAAAATCAGGAAATCAGAACGTACCAGTTCTCAGAGCAGTGACATTTAACTTGATTGGGAAGGGCACACCCAAGGTCACCCTTTAAAAGGGTTTGTCTTCCTCCACAACATTTTGTTTTACCCGGCGTGTCTTTTGGAACTCAGCACTTTTGGCTTCTTCTCGAAGTGTGGGAAAACAAAATTGGAACCTGACTGTTGCCTCTTAAGAGTGCTTTGTCTAGCCCCAGTGCCTTCTCCAGGGTGGGGCTCTGTAGAGGTTTGCTGATTGACTTACAGATGGAAGGCTACAGGAAAGGAGTGGAAGGAACAGGGGTGGGGGTGGGGGCTTCCTTCCACTCCTTGGCCCAGAGAACTGGATGTGTTTTTATGCAGTCCTTGTTCATGGAAGATAATTTAGGCTCTAGGTATATTTTTAGTTTATTGGTTTAAAACTTAAAAATAATAATAATTTGAATGTAGCCACCATTTATTTTTAGTACTGTAACTAAACTCTGTTAAGACGCTGTTATTTGTACTCTCTGAGGGCCTGGATAACTCCATGTGTCCAGGAATAGCCTGTTCTTGTTGCTCAGTGAATATCCCTTTCAGAACCACCCCGATCCTTTCCCTCTGCAAAAACTTAGGTCTAAGAGACATCCCAGAAGACGACAATGGGAATTTCTTCTACTACCTGGGCCTCGAGTGAAAACTGGACCGTTTTTACTTGCAGGGCCCCAGAGGGAAGAGGTTGTAAGTGTTACTCTACAGGTCTGTCTCAAACTCCACACTTCCCTCATTTATGTGCACGGCCTTCTTGACCTTGTGCCACAAGGCTGGAGACCTTCTAGCCTCCAGCTTCTCCTGGATATTCCTGTTCATCTGGGGCTAGCAACAGGGACTCCACATCGGATGAAGTCTGGGTCTCCACTTTTCCACTTGTAGATACATCGTGTTCAAGAATTCCCCCCTGGGGAGTTCTGGGTTCCAATTGGGATGTAAAGTGAATAAATACATTAATTAATGGAGGAAAAAAAAAAGAATTCTTTGTTTCTGAGGCTAGAGAGATGGCTCAGGGGGCAAAAATACCAGACGTGTGAGACCAAGGCTGAATTCCCAGCATCTACTTACAAACTAGCATGGCCACGTGTGCCTGTAACACATGTGCCGGTAATGCCATCATTGCCGGGGACGAGACAGGTAAATTCTGACAGATCACTGGCTAGCCAATCAGTCTTCCAGTGAACTTCCTGTTCACAGTGCCATAAAGTAGAGAGTGATACAGAAGAAGTTACCAGGTGCTCTGCTCTGCTCTCCACAGGTGTGCACACCCAGATACAAATGTGCAACGCGCATACCACACACATTCACACATCGTCTGTGGAATACCCCGAATAACAGCAGGGGCAATCCCATATGCAGCTCTCGAGGCTTGACCAGCTAACCTTCCCCTCCACCCTGGTTGAGGCCCTCGTCATGGCGAATGTGCAAGCATTTCCCATCCTGCCCTCTCCTTCAGCCTCTGCTCTGAGGCACAGTCACTGAACTCTGTTGGGCCCTCCCTTGTCCTCCCTGGAGAAGGTATTTGGTGCATTTTAACCTACTAGCAGCCACCTCTGTTCAGGCCCTGCAATGGGTGATGTGTTCTATTTCTCCTCTTTACAAACTTCATTCTTTGGCTCATTCAAGAAATGCCCCCCCCCCACCTCAGTCTCCCTCATTTCTGCCTCCCTGTTGTTAGACGAGGCTGTTTTATGTCAGACTCTCCTCACAGTCTGCAATTTTGAAGGTCTTAAGCGAAAGGGCATGTTTTCCTTCCCTTTCCTCGTTTAGATTACAGTTCTGTCACAGTGGGGCCTCCCGCCCATCCACAGACCTCAGTGCACCAAAATACCAGAGAAGGTGTCAGCATGACTAACTGCTCCAGTCAAGGCTCTTCTGACTGTGACCAAGCAAAGTTCCCCCCCCCCAGGGTTATTAATAATCAGTTTTATTGCAGTTTTAAATATTAGTTCTAGAGCTGGGCATGGTGACACATGCTTGTAACCGCAGGACTTGGGATTTTCATAAGCAGGAGAACTACTGCGAGTTCAAACCCAGCATGGTCTCCATCATGAGACCGTGTCTCCCCACCCACAAAACATACAAGCAGATAAATAAAACTGCTAAGTCTAGGCTTGGAGCATATGTAATTCAGTGGTAGAGCACTTGCCCAGAGCGCCCATTGCCCTTGATCCAATCCCCAGTGTTACATACATACATACATATATACATACATACATACATACATACATACATACATACATACAAAAGAAACCACTGAATAGATATTACAGCTACTCAGAACCTTAAGTGTTTAAGGTCACATCAACCCAGAGGCTGCAGAGGAGACCTAGCTACTATAGCTTACAGATAGGTGATAGGGAACTTTTGGGTAATGTGGCCGGGACTCCCAGGCTTTGAGTGGTAAAATGTTCATTTTGGTGCCTTATCCATGAAGAGTCTTGTATGACATAGTGCCCACCTCAGTACAAAGTCTAAGGAAGAACTGGGGGTGTGCCCAGCGGCTCTGCATGGGAAAGCGATGTTTACACGTTATTCACAGAGGACCCAGTGTTTTGAAATAATCTGGGTCTGAATAGCATCAGAGAACCTGGAAAGGGAGAGAAGAGGCCCAGGAGGGGAGAGCTGGAGTGTGAGAAAAGCTACTTGGCCAGAGGTGAGCCCAAGGCGTGGGAGTAGCCATCTGAAAGGCAGGATGCTGGTTCTGGATGAAAACTGAGGTGCTGATGCCACACTTGAGGAGACACTAGATATATAGTGTATCGCTTTTCATACGCACAGAGTGTCCTAAGGAGCCAAATGCATATTTCCTGTTACATGTGTTTCTGCACCCTTGTTAAGTGAGTTTTGAGAGACATTGCTGCCAATTACAGACCACAGTGTGAATCTCGATCCCTAGAGGTGGGAGATGTGCGTGCGCGCGTGCACACACACACACTTCTTGTTTTTTTTTTTTTTTTTGGTTTTTCGAGACAGGGTTTCTCTGTATCACCCTGGCTGTCCTGGAACTCACTCTGTAGACCAGGCTGGCCTCGAACTCAGAAATCCACCTGCCTCTGCCTCCCAAGTGCTGGGATTAAAGGCGTGCGCCACCGCGCCCGGCTCACACACACACTTCTTAAAAACAACACAAAAGCAAAAAACCCAACTCAACAGCAACCATGCGCATTGTGAAGTTCCAGTCACTAATGAAAGTTCAGGGGAAAGTTTCAATTGTTCATTCATTCAATGCATAGTTCTCGAAGGTGTTGTTGAAAGTGATTTTTCATAAAGATGAAAGGGAACAAGCTATATAGACCCATAGCAGAAAGGCACTCCAGGCAAAGCACAAACACCCTGAGGTGTGTGGGCTTGGTGGTGGCGGTAAAGAAGGTGCAATCAGAAAAGATGGACAGGAGGCCACTCGAAGGACTCTCTTACAGAGCCCGCTGGCCTCCTGGTGAGATGGACAGGGTCGGGTGGGGGCTCTTGTGTAAAGAAGTGGTGTGCTCTGACCCTCACTGGAGCTCTCCGACAGCGGGGAAACAGGCAGAAAGGAACCGAGGTGGAAACCTCAGGTAGTCGTGGACAGCGTGATAGAATTGCAGATGTGTAGAATATAAGGTAGGGAAAAGTCAGATTAGATGTTTGTTTAGAAGGGAGAGAGGTACAGGACTTGCAGGCAGATAAGCACAGTGGGCCAGAGAAGGAAGAGTCAGGAATGTTGCCTGGCAACAGGAAGGAAGGAGGAGCCATTGACGGAAGTAGGAAAGGCAGTAGAAGGATCTGGGTCCTGAGGAAATGGTCAGGCGTGACTGAGATGCTTTGGGGGCATCCGGTGAGGAGAGTGAAGAAGCTACCAGGAAACCATGAGCCCCGAGCAGCAGATCCCAGGGGAATGAGAGAAAAAAAAGGCAAAGTTGCCTGGTGGGCATCGCAGCCTTCACTCCTGCTAGAAGAATGAGAACTGCCGATCGGGGCTGACTGAACAGTGCGGCGTGCGCGGGACTGGACTCCTTGGCTTCCAGGTGTATGGTGAAAAGGAAAAAGAACCCGAGACAGAAGCTGCAGAAGGAGACTTCAGCAGGGACAGTGTTGTGGCAAAAGCGGGTCATTGCTCCCCACAAAAGACGGACTTAGTGTTCCAGTACAACTGGGAGCAGAGACGCATGCTTTCCCAAGTCCCAGCACACCCGAAACTTGATCTAGAGACACCAGTGTAGTCCCTGGTTCAGGTTCAGGTTCCCATGGCTCGCAGGCAGGCTGGCTATGGTCCACCACTGGCATAGGGCTGCAGGCCCTAGGAGCTTCGAGCTTCTCTTCCGGGAGTGAAGGGCTGGAGTCGAGTTTCTATGCCCGGCATCACACCATCCCCACTTCCATTTGGGGGAAGGGTGTAAGTTGACTAAACGGCTTCTGGCAGGCTACAGTGCAAATGAGAAGACTGGAAAAGGACCATATGGTGAATTTCAAGTTACAGCATTAGGCCGAAGGATCTCTTTGTGGGCCAGTGAATATCCATCCTCTCTAGGGTTGTGGTCAAATGGAAGCCACCAGCAAAAGGCCTCTGCTGTTTCTTCTGACTATTGGATTCGGATAGGATGGCACCCAGGGTGGACTGCATGTCACATGGTTATTTATTGCCACCCGTGGAACCATAGATCTGGCCTCCAGATGTAGCTTATTACTCTTGCACCAGGAAAAAACTGACATGTGTAACTCAATTGGGAGGGGGGGGGGTGTCTCAGCTTCCAGTGTCTTAGCTTTCAGACCTAAGGAGACTTCAGCTGCCTTCAAACAAAAACTCAGTAAGATTGCAACAGAGTCTATTGCTTTGTGGATTCTAACACACTAAAATATATAGGCAAGAGCTGGCTCTCACCTTTAATCCCAGCACTCTGGAGAGAGAGGCAGAGATGGGCAGATCGGTAGGAGTTTGAGGCCAGCCTATTCAACACAGTGAGTTTCAGGCCAGCTAGAGCTACATAGTGAGGCCCTACCTCAAAGGCAAGCTTGTTGGAGGGCTAAGGAGACAAGTACAAGGGCAATCACACCATCTATGATGGCCCAGAACTAACACACACACACCACACACCACACACTCAGCCTTACCTAAATAGTCCAGATGGGCACACATGCAACTCACACCCATTGTCTCCTTAAATCTGCCCATAATTTTAAGAATATTAGGAGTGCAGCTGGTATGGCCACTCCTATTGAGTAGACCTGAGGTTTCCTGTCTTCTATACCTAGCTGTTCAAGGTCAAGGCAGAGGAAGTAGTCTCGTTGATAAGGGCAACCCCACCCATACCCACACCCTCTCGTTTATTACTAACACATCAGCCAAGGAAGCTGGTAGAACTGCAATCCTCGGGGCTCCCAAGCATGGAACCCTTAAAACAGTTCCCCTTATCTCATGAACTCAGGGGATAGGGACATGGCTATCCCACCACTGTCTAGTACATGTAGCTTCGTTGAAGGGTTGGCAAAGGTGGTGACTAAGAGGCTACGGTAGGATACATTCTTTTTGAGCTGGAGGGTTTGGTGGCTATTTCCTTCAAAAATGAAACAAGCCATCACTTTTATTACCAGGTCCTATTTAACTGCCCTACTGAGTTGGTATGCGTACCAGCGGCCCCTTCTGTGTTCAAAACTGTTTGAGGAAGTATTTATTTCATAAATGGATCAGCAGACTCCATCCACATTGATGGAGACATTGAACTGTTCTAGTGAGCAACAAGCCTCAACTGGACACAGCTTAGAACCACTCAGAAAGTCCCTCGAGTGAATCACCATCTTTACCAGGTTGGTCTGGGGTCAGCATTGTCTTAACTGTCCTAAGAGATGTAGAAGAGCCCAGCCCACCATGTACAGAGCCATTTGTCAACAAACTGTATAAGGAAACTAGCCAAGCAGTGAGCCTAAGAGCGCCAGGGAGTGAAGCGCAAGCTGTGGTCCTCCATGGGTTCTGCTTCAGGGTCCTGCCCTGGGTCCCTTCGATGACGGCCTGTGACATGACAGTGGACCCTCCCCTTCACCAATTTGCTTGGTCATGGTATTTGTCGGAAAGGAAAGCAGAACAGAGTTCAAGCTTATCAGAATAACAAAAAGAGATATCCAAACCAGCATATAGCCTGTTGTGATTATGATGGTCACTATTACTACTAAAATCTATCCATACCTCTTCCTGTCTCTTTGGCCTCACCGGTAGAATTAAGATGATGAAAGGAACGTCATCCTTTGGGAAGCTTTGCAATGAGACCCACACACTGTGCCACCACTGTGGCTCCAAGGCCTACCACCTTCAGAAGTTGACCTGTGGCAAATATAACTGGAGTGCCAAGGCTAAGAGGTGAAATATTACCAGGACTGGTCAGATGTGGCACCTAAAAATGGTCTATCACAGATTCAGACATGGATTCCATGGAAAGAACAACACCTAAACCCAAGAGAGCAGTTGATGCAGCATTCAGTTCATCTTGAGGATTTCAGTCATAACATAAATGTTCTGGTTTCAAAAAGAAAAAAAAAATCTACCCATACACAAAGACAGTCATTCATATAAGGTCATTTCAGAAGTTTAGTCTATTAGGAATATTATATGCATACATCTGTGTACCACACGTATGGCTGGTTCCCAGAGGCCAGAAGAGGGTGTTGAATCCTCTGGAACTGGAGTTACAGGCAGTGTAACCTACCATGTAGATGCTGGAACTTGAACCTGCATCCTCTGCGGGTGCAGCCAGTGCTTTGACCACTGAGTGATCTCTCCAGCTCAGTCTTGTTTTCTGAAGCAATGTCTCATTATGTAGGACAGACCAGCCTTGAACTCAAAGAGCTCTGTCTGACTCTGGGGTTAAAAGCATGCACCACAATACTGGATCTTGTTTTGTTTTTTGAGACAAAGACTCACTATTGATAAGAGGTTGCCCTTGAACTTGCAGCCCTCCTGCCTCAGCCTTCCAGTGTTTAGATTATAGACATGTATCACTACAGTGAGTTTAGATTTGTCCTCCCTTTTTTGTTGTTGTTGTTGTCGTTGTCTAACACAATTTTCACATTTTACTTTAAACACTGAGACAAGTCTAGAAAAATCAGAAAGTGTTAAGACAGTTGTGCTAGCTAGCGCCTATTCCTTAAGTTCCCAAAACCTTCTACGACAGTTGGAGGGGGAGGGGAGTTCTGCCCCAGGTGAGTATTTTAAGAAAGTTTGCTTCTAATTGATTTAGGCATTTTTATTTAATTTGCAAAAACCTACATGGACTTTTTTTTTTCTACTCACACTGTTTTAGGATTCACAGAACAATCAAATCCATTCTTCAGTAGAATCTGAGGGTTTTTTGCCAAAATTTTGAGGGTTTAAAAATAAGCTTTAAATGTAGAGCATGCCCGTGATGAAGTTGTCCATGTGTCCTGTGGCCCCACAGAGTCAGGCATGAATGCTGCAGCTGGATTTGATTCCTTTGTCAACATGCAAATTAACATCTTCGGTGGCTCCCTCTGCCAACATACTTATCCCAGTCTCTAAATGTGTTATTTGTTATTAAAATCACCATATTTATATGTGGGGGGTTTTGCGGTGACTTCCCCAGATGCTGAGATTCTAACTGTAGCTATGCAGGTTATTCAAACATCCCTTGGGCATTTAAGAGATCGCCAGTCCTTAACGTGGAAATGAAAGGCCGCTTTGTGGCGAGAAGTATGTGGTTCTGTTAGCTCTCAGCCAGAGCTGAAGGTGCCTCCTAAGCAGGACTGGTGACCCAAGAAAGAAATGACCCCTCAAAGTTGTCCTTTGGCCTCCACACGTGCACCATGGCACGAATGCACACACACTCACACATTTAAAAGAAAAAGAATAAGTCTTACTGAGGTCAGACAACATGTAAATTTTTTTTTGGCCAGGAGTGGTGCTATAAACCTATAATTCCAGCACTTGGAAAGTAGAAGCAAGAGAATCTAGAGTTCAAGGCCAACCTGGGCTATATGAAAGCCTTCTCTAAAAAAACAAACTGGGGTGGTGGTATACACCTGTGATCACAGCACAGGGTACACAGATTTCTGTGAGTTTAAGGCCAGCCTGGTCTAGGAAGTTGCAGGACAGCCAGGGCTATCTAATGAGACCAAACAAAACAAAACAATTTGAAAACCTAAAATGTAACAATCAGGCTCTTCCAGTGACTTATTTTCAAATCAAGACTAGTTATATATTTATAAATCACTAGACATCTTGTGATTTAGAGAGCCTGTTCACTTCTTCCCAACAATGTGTAAGGCAGGTGTATCCCAATGTGACCTTAGGAAACTAGGTTAGTAGTGACATTTCTTGGTTATCTGGAAGTGCTTCTCCATGCTTGGTTACATGGGAGGCTGCTCAAGGGACTGCAGATTAGAGCCTCAATTTCCACCTCTCCCATATCTATCTATCTATCTATCTATCTATCTATCTATCTATCTATCCATCCATCCATCTCCTTATGTGTATATGGGTGTTTTGACAGCATATATGTCTGTGCACTTTGTATATGCATGCCTGGTTCAGAAGAGAGTTTCAGATTCCCTGGGACTATTTACAGACAGTTGTGAGCTGCTATGGAGGTGTTGAGAATTGGATCTTGGTCCTCAGGAAGAACAGCCTGTGCTCAGACCACTGGTTGATGGTGCATGCTGTGCGTAGCAGGGTATAAAGCCAGGTAACCCAGTTTCTCGGTGTGAGAGGAGCAGGACCTGCAGAGGCTATTTCCATGGACCCCAGATTTTCCTAGCCTCTCCCAGACAGCTGCGGAGTATTTCCATTTACAGAGTAGAAAATGGTGAACATCTGACAACATTTGTTTAGCGGATTCTGATTGTTGCTGGGGAACACCACACACACACACACACACACACACACACACACACACACACACTTTGGGGATTTGGAGAAGAGGATTTCAGCCAGCCCCAGCCCCCATTCCTCCAAGTACCAAGATCACTAGCACTGAGCTTGCCATTCTCCAAAAATGTGCACAGACATGGCTGATCCGCCCACGCTGGCCTTTCCGATAACAGAAGCAGCCCAACCAGAAATGAGTGGTTGGTCCAGAATAAACCCACCCAGGGTGGCAGTCGGTTCTTTGCAGCCCCTGTTCAGACCTAGCCTGAGGACAGACATTTCCTTTAACTGTCTCGAGTGAGAGCTGACCTGGGTTTCTTCCAGCAGCCCCTGCTGGCTCCCCTGCCCGCCTCTGCGATATGTGGGCGCTACATAAATACTTGTTGACTGACTTGATTCATTCCCTGGAAAAGCAAAAACCAAAGGAAGTGGGGGAAAGGGAAGTGGATTCAACTCTTTCTTAGGTATCAGAAGGAAAGGCCAGGCCTGATGTCCAACTGCTGGTGGGATATGACTGCTTTCTTCCTATAAGAAATAAGAAATGAAAACATTATTCACTGTGATATCCACTGTGTCTCTGTGGGGACTCAAGGCAAAAAGTTTCTCAGAGATGTGTGTATGTTTATGTGTATATGTTCATGGGTGTATGTTCTATGTATGTATGTTCATGTGTGTATGTTCATGGGTGTGGTTCTAAGTAGATACCAATGGTCGACGTCCATTGTCTTCCACACTCCCTCTGTCCCTGATTCCCTGCTGCCCTACCCTATCCCCACCCCTCCTCCCCTACTAAGGTTACACAGCCTTTCCTGGGTGCTAGGTCCGTCAGAGCCATCTCTAAACCACCAACAATTTCTACCTGCTAGACTGTTTAAAAGGCTTAAAAGAATTGCCACACCAGCACACCCACCCACCCACCACCCACAGTGAGCATGAAGGACACCCAGCATGCCCCGCCCCCTTCGGTGAGTGTTCAGGCCTCATTCTTTGTTTTGCCACTTGTCAGGGTGAGAGGTGGGACCTCTGAGGGTCTGTTTTGGCAGCAACCTAGCTTTTTGATGGACTGAGGGTTGGCTCTTGAGCTGGTCCAGCTGTGAGCCTCTAAGGGTATTTCTTCAAGCATCTGTAGTACTTCTTGCTGTTCCATGGCTGGGCTCACTCCACTCAGCCGCTTTCCTTTTTTATGAGACAAGTTCTCCATGTAGCCCTGGCTGCCCTGGAACTCACTCTGTAGACCAGGCTGGCCTCAAACTCACAGAGATTCACCTGCCCCTGCCTCCTGAGTCCTGGGAGTAAAGGCTTACATCACCATGCCCGATGTTGGGCTACTCTTCTCATCTGTTGAGCTGTCCTCTGAACCCAAATAACTTTTGTTGCCACCAAGAACCTTTTCTAGCACAAAGCCTCCATAAAAATTCATTTGGTCTCAAAGTTTAAACTTGGGTTTTCCTCCTTTTGTGGGGTAGTAATCCTATGGACTCTTGAGGGTACAGGCAGCCCCCTTGGTCCTGTATCTGCAAATATCAATTCTCATTTGTGACCATGAGTACATCACACACACACACACGAATGCATGCACAAACACATGTGCACATACATACCTGTTTCTATATCTTTGAAGAAGATGATAACATTTGTACGGTGTCACATACACTGAGTGAGCTTGCAGATGTGAAGGCACACCTGGGCAGTGCTGGGCACCGTGCAAGGGAGCCCCTGTCTTTGGTGTTGTACTACATCTGTATATTTCAAAAAAGATTTACTTATTTTATGTATATGAGTACCCTGTCACTGTCTTCAGACACACCAGAAGAGGGCCTCAGATCCTATTACAGATGGTTGTGAGCCACCATGTGGTTGCCGGGGATTGAACTCGGGACCTCTGGAAGAGCAGTCCATGCTTTAACCGCTGAGCCATCTCTCCAGCCCTACATTTGTATTTTTGTAGAAAGGATGAACTCTGGGGCTAGAGAGATGGCTTAGCACTTATTAACACTTGGTGATCTTTAGAGAGCTCAAGTTTGGTTCTCAGCACCCATATCAGGCTGCTCACAAATGCCCGTAACTCCAGTTAGATCCAGGAAGTCTGATGCCTGCTTCAGCCCTCCACAGTCACCTCA
>LR750574.1:358322-395029 GCA_902729485.2 Mus minutoides | reverse complement strand
AAAGGGCTGGATTGAGGCTAGCCTGGAGGCGTGTGAATGACTGGTACATCCTGGAGAAGGTGCTCCTACTAGAGGAGATGAACTCCAATTATGACTTAGGAGCAGGATGGTGTAGAAAGGAACATGGGAGCGGGGCCGCCCAGGTACGGGAGATAAAAGGGAACCACAGGAATGTGGAGAAGATAGGGAGGAGTCAGAAAAATGTAGCATAGCGGCTCTAGGACACCACCACAGGAGTGTCTACATGGATGCAGCTGCCAGGGAGTAAGTCCAGGGATGAGAACCGCCACTCACGCCCTGCCCAGCTGGCTGGGTCTGCGTTGGGTGAGGTTACTGATTCAGAAGCAGTCTGAAACTTGCCCTTCCCTTAAATACCTTGCAGGTAATTTATCACCAAATGCCAAGGTGCCCTCCTTTCTCCTCTTTTAATCACAAAACTATATCCTACACCCTGTTGAATTCCTTAAAGACATAGGGCTAATAAAATTTTAATCTTTTTTTCCACTAAGATTCAGGAGCATGTTTTTGAGGAGTTGGTGCCTGAGGGAGATACAGGAATTGTATTAAGAATGCCTGGACATTTCTCCAGGCCCAGTCTGGCAGAGTTGCTTGATAACCTGAGTGGTTATTTTCTTCTTTTCACGTAGACTTTCTTGAGACTCGCAGAAGTTGTGCCATCCCTAAGCCAGGTGGTGGACACTCTTGAACCCAGTGTCTGAGTTAGAAGACCACCAGGTCAAGGTGGTCTTCCCGGGACAATGCAGTGGCTTTGCTTGCTAAAGCGTAGCTGTGCTACATCTCCTGGGTGGCGAATACTGCATCATGTTCTCAATCGTAAAGGGACCTCAGAAGCTAGCTGTCTAGGGTCGGGCTTCTTTTTGCTGTGGTTAACTCCATGACGGAAAGTAGCTTAGGGAGGGGAGGGTTTACTTTAGTTACATTTCCATATCATAGCTCCTCATCAGCAGGAGTCAGGGCAAGAACTCCAGACAGGAACAACAGGAGCCAGGAACTGAAGCAGAGGCTGTGAGAGAATGCTGCTTGCTGGCTCGGCCCTTTGTGGCTTGCTCAGCCTGCTTTTTTACACCACCCAGGACCACCTGCCCCGGGCTGTCACAGCCCACAAAGAGCTGGGCTTTCCCATAGCAGTCACTAGTCAAGACAATACCCTAAAGACTTGTCTGCCACCAGTCTGGAGGGGACATCGTCTCATTTGTGATTCCTTCTTCCCAAGTGACCCTAGCTTGTATTAAGTTAACAAAACCACCAGCTCGGACAGAGCCTGTCTCTGCCCCTGGCAGCTGAAATGCCAAGCTGTAACTGACATATTAGGAGGACAGAGCCTGTCTCTGCCCCTGGCAGCTGAAATGCCAAGCTGTAACTGACATATTAGGAGGCCACAGAACTTGACTCATCCAGATATTCACGTGTCCTAATTTGCTTTGTCCAAGTCAGTGATGCTGTGTGAACTGTCAGAGATAAATCCAGGTACAGTGAATGGTTGGCTAATGACATGCTTTAAGATAGTTCACCATCCCTATATCAGCACAATCAATCTCTCTCTCTCTCTCTCTCTCTCTCTCTCTCTCTCTCTCTCTTTCTCTCTCTGTGTGTGTGTCTCTGTCTCTGTCTCTCTCTTGCTCTCACTCTGTGTGTGTGTGTGTGTGTGTGTGTGTGTGTGTGTGTGTGTGTGTGTGTATCTATACCAAGGTACTAAAGCTGTGGTGATGTCTTCAGTCAGAGCTGGCTCCACAGTTTGAGTTTCTGCTTCTGTCATTTCATTTAGTCTGCCATGAAGAACAGTATCAGCAGTAGACTAGTCAGAACTCATAGCCCTCGAGCACTACACTCCTGCTGAACAGTGTCTCTGCCAAAGCAGGTGCACGAAAATCCAGTGATCCTCAGCCAGTCTGGTGGCACTTAGCATAGATATTGCTAGTACTGGGGCCAACAGACTGAGCTCAAATTCTGCTGTCACTGATCAACTCCTTGACTAATGTGTCCTCTAAGCTCCCTGTGTCTGTGCAGTGGTTATAACGATGCTGGAGAACTGTGGCCGTTAAGAATGTATGTTTCAAAATGGCTGAATTTCATGAAATTTGACTTCAGTCCTCTGTGTGGTTGTCAACATGGTAGTGAAGAACTTGGGAAATGAACCAAAGATTCATTTTCCTACCTGCCTATCCAGCAAGACCTGTTATTGGTGTGGTCAGGGAGAATGGAGGGGGATGAGCCTGTCACCTTGAGCTACAGCTACAGCTCTGCTGACCCAGATACATACCATGGTTTAGGAAGTAAAGAGAATTGGTAGATGAGGAAGGAGAAAAAAACAAAATGAAGAAGAAAAATCAAGACACTGAAATTCTGCACCAGAACATCAACCAGTAGGCTCAGCCTCATAAATACTTTGAATCGTACTGTTTGGGTTCTGTTTGTTTTGACTAAGTATTCATTTGCTTCTAAAGCCTGAGTGAGAAATCACCTTGGTTAAAATCTCAGAAAATTAAGTCGCTGTTTTCAGATATATCTGCACACATGGTGTGGAGGGGAAGGGTAGGGAAGTGAACTGACATGAGATCTTACAGATGATGCATTTGCTGTCTGAGCTCTTCAACTTGATGAGTCTTATGGAATAAGAGACATGGTGTACACATGTGAAACCTCTGCTTTCTGGGTTTCAGGAGCTGGAGTATCAGAAGTCTCAGCCCCCACAGCCTGGAGACAAGTTTGTGTCTGTTGTCAGCCAGTTCATCACCCTGGCTAGCTTCAGCTTCTCCGATGTTGAAGATCTTCTAGCAGAAGCTAAAGAGCTGGTAAATTTCCCTGTGCACATACTCCCATGGTTCTTCTGTGCTGAGTTTTTGTATGGTGCTGAAGGACAGCAGTCCATGGTCAGGAAATGCAGCAGCAGATAATGTTTCCCAGATCTGGTTGTTCTGTGCAACAGTTGTATTTTCATCTCCAGGGTAGCCCTTAGTGTCTAACTGACCTATGTTGCCTTTTGGTTAGCAAGAACTTGCAGGTTAGAATGGTGACACCTTAGCCTTGGTTGCCACCAGATTGATTGTTCATCTCTGGAAGCAGAGTAAGTGATGAGAGCTAGGAGCAGATATGACCAAGGCCTACATATATCTGCGTAGGATGTTTATCTCTAGGGGACAGAGGCTGGTTATGCAGAGCATATCAGCAGTGACTCGTTTCACTTCACAGCATCATTACAAAGGAACATTATTTTAGTAAGACACTTTGTTGTGATACTTTCTACTTAAGATTTGTTTTCTTGTACGAGAAAGGCCTTTGTTGGCTAATGACCAACACTTCTAAGCATGCTTTCTTGTTATAGCTTCCCTTGGTGGCTTCTCACTACTCATAGTTGATATTAGGTCCAATCCCCACCACGGAGTTCTACACAGCCCATCTCTAAGTTTGATTTTTGTTGCTGTGCTAAATAAAATGACCAATAGCAGCTTTGGGAGGAAAGAGTTTGTTTGGCTTACATGCCCCAGTCAGTCCATCATGAGGGGAAGTCGGGGCAAGAGCTCAAGGCAGGAACTGAAACAAAAGCCTTGGAGGAATGCTGCTTACGGGGCTTTCTCCCCATGGCTTGCTTATCCCACTGCCCAAGGGTGGGCAGAGCTCTCCAATATCACAGGCCTATCTGTCGTAGGAGGTCCCCAGCTGACGTTCCACTCTCCCCAGATATGTCTATCTTTGTATCAAGTTGATGCTAACCAGTACAATCTTTCACCGTACTCCTTTACTTAAGTCTCTCCTCCAAACCATCATGTTCAGTGTCAGGTTAAGTTATCTGGTGTGGATGGTTGAGCTCAAGTTCAGAGGGTATGTTCACAAACATCAGCTAACTTCAGTACTACCTTCCAGCCTTACTGATAAACAAGGAGACAGCATGTGCCACAGAGCTGCTATTAAGGATCCAACTCTGACATACCACAGTGAGAACAAGACAAATTATATCCATAGGTGTGGTCCAAACCACCACGAGATTCCTGTCCGTTGTTTTGTTTGTAAAAGAAGGGACCTCTGCCTACCTCATCATGGAGCTGAAACACAGAATCAATGGGTTATCCTTTTTTTTTTTTTTTAACACATATGCAGAATACCCCGTGGTTTTATGTGTGGGAACATTAATCTGGCCTGAGGTTTCTTCAAATTTTGAAAACTAAAATATATATGACTTCATCGTCACTAGAATTCCTAGATAAAAAGATCATCATCATGATGGTTTAAAGTGCATGAACTTGGATATTTGAGAAGCTCAGCTGTAGACTGTTTATTGCTGTTTTGTTCATACCAGAACCTTTAGAGATCAGCTTATAAAACCATGAATCAAGCTAGACTACTCTAATGTGGTGTGTGAAGAATGTTATGTTTTTCCCTAAAGAGTTCTGTTTTGTAATAGAATATTTCCAAATAAGTAAAACATTGAGAACAGCTCTACATTAAGAGAAAATGGTTGGAAAAAAAATGTTTTAAAATCTGAGGGCCAGTGAGATGTCTCAGTGGATAAAACAACTTGTCATATAAACCTGACGGCCTGAGTTCCATCCTGGTACCCACCCGGAAGAGAGAAGTCACTCTCAAAGTTGACCTCTGACCGCCACATGGGCACCACTGCACAAATGCACCGGCACACTTAAATGCGTACACACACAACTAAAGTTTAAAATATATATAAAGTAATTATAAAATATGTAAAATATACATGTCTTAGTCAAATTTGTTATGTATAAAAACATGGTAAACATTCTTTAGTATGCATAATATTACTGTAATACTGGAAGCAATATAAGTAATGCAGGCAACACAAGAAAAATCAAGTCAATTAGAAACCATGGTCTTGAAGATGATACAAACTTACCGTGGTCTGAATTTGAAGAAAATAGGTCTGATTGGAAAGTAGTTGATAGCACAGGAAAGAGAATTCTGTGGCCTCTGGAGCCTGACCTCTGACCTGGGCTGTGCAGGGCCAGCAGCACTGGGCCCTTACCCTGGGAACAGGGTACTGACGGTAACAGCGCCACCCTTGGGTTGTCCTGGTAATGCTGAGACTCCTTAGGAAAGTTAGACAAGAAAGGCCTCCCTCAGAGAACCAAAGTACAGTTAAGAGGGCTAAAGAGAAACTGCACATACTGGTTTATTGCTATATATTTTGTTTAAATTTTTAAAATTATTCCTTACTTTGTATTTGTCCACTTTGAAAGAGAGGCATTAAAAAGATATCTGAGCGGTAGGGTTGGCCTAAAAGTACAGGCAGCCACAAACTTGGGATGATAATAATGAGTCCACAGTCAGTTATTGTTTCCTGATTACAGCTGGGGACCCTAAAGCAGTATCAGCATTCTTTATGGGTAGGAGAAAGCAGCTGAGATGTCTTCGGCCCCATTGGTTCTCCGTATACCCCATGTGGCCCCAATAAGTGGAATTAAGCTACTTCAAAGGAAAAAGTATGGTGTTTAAGCTTAAAGTATGGGGTTTCCCGCCCCTCAGTGCTGGCTTTTAGTCTCTCTGTCTTGCGTGTCCTCTCCACAATATTTTGCCTTCCTGTTTACTACTGTTTAGTTAACACAGAGTTGTATGAGGAGATCATAGGTGTTCAGCTAAAATGAAGTGGGCAGGATTCGTGGCTTGGGAATCAGGGAGTGTCTGTGCCTTGCTTTAGAAACAAGTAGGTGCATGCAACAGCTGGAGGTAAATAATTGGCTGGCTAAGAACCCTCCGTTGTATTTGAGCTCCCGGCCTTCTCTGGAGAATTCGGTTTGACTTATGAACTCTGTTCTCTTGGAACACTGAATTTTTTTTTTAATCTTTTTCACCAGTTCACTAAAGCAGTGAAGCACTTTGGGGAAGAGGCTGGCAAAATCCAGCCAGATGAGTTCTTTGGGATCTTTGATCAGTTTCTTCAGGCCGTGGCCGAAGCAAAACAGGAAAATGAGAACATGAGGAAAAGGAAGGAGGAGGAGGAGCGGCGGGCTCGCCTGGAAGCTCAGGTGAGAGGGGCTCCCCCAGCGGGCCCTCCTGGCAGCCTGTGGCCACAGCCCTCGGGTTTCAGTGGGTGGGTCTTTTCCCATTGTGGTGCCACATGACAGACAAGATACTCCAGCACCCAGCTCTGACCCAGGCCCAGGCCCTGCGTTCCCACAGCACTGCCAAGGAGGGAAGAGCATGCGTCCTAGAGTGCTGCAGGTAGCTCAGAGCTGAGCAGTTCAGGCTGCTTCTTCCCAAGGGTTGAAAAGGTGGAGTCACATGCCACGAGTTTATCTCCTTAGAAACTGCCTTCAAGAAGTGATCATAAATTTGCAAATGGACATTAGCATCCCTTATAATAGCTGTAAATTACCTACTTTTTTTTTTTTTTTTTTTTTTTTAAGAAAAGACTATAGCGGGACTTACCTAGCCGCTGGGAAGCGTTGGTTTTCACTGTCCGTTGCTTTGCAGTGAGCTCTCTCTTCACCGGTACAGGTTAGCGGCCATAGCGGAACATGGCTTCACATAGGAGATTCATTCCCTCCCGTGGCCCAGAATTCTTTCCTCTGTGTGGGAAAACCAAGTATACTCTAACCTAAGAGGACTCTTTCTATGCACAGCTCAAAGAGCAGCGGGAGAGGGAGCGGAAGCTGAGGAAAGCCAAGGAAAGCAGTGAAGAGGGCGGAGAGTTTGACGACCTGGTCTCGGCGCTGCGCTCAGGAGAGGTGTTCGACAAAGACCTTTCAAAACTCAAACGGAACCGGAAACGCATTTCCAACCAGGTGACGGACAGCAGCCGGGAGCGACCAATCACAAAACTCAATTTTTAGGTTCCTTGCAACCTGTTCTAGAAACCGCCGTAGCAGCAGCCCTTTGGAGTGACCAGAACTTTCCATTACACTGCCTTGCGACCCAAAACGATGGCAATTTCTTCTCTCATCTGTGAGTGAAGGTGTGAATGTGTGTGTGTAAATGTGTGTGTATATATGTGAAAATGTACATAGAAGTCTTAAGTGTTGTCCGGGGACCTATGTGTATGCTTTAAAAGTTCATGTTAATGCGTGCACCCAGAAACTCTTTGCGTATGCATTCATATTGAGTGGGATTCATTTTCTGTCCCTGAACACCGTGCCTGTTCAGAAGCACAATACTCTCTCCTGAAACAGATGACAGACATTCCTTCAAAGGGGGGTTGGGGGGAGGGGTGGAGAAAAGAGGAAGTGAAAAAAAGGCTTGTCTTGTGAAGTATTTTATGGTTCCCAAGGTTGGTGTAGTGAGACGATTTTCACTGGTTGAAATGGAGTTGGAAAACAGACGGGTGAGCTCAGCGGTTGTGGGCCAGGCACCGCCGCCCCGCATGAGTGACTGACGTATCGGAACAGCGCTGAGGTTCTGATGCTGCTGTTGGGGTACACGCTTGTCTAGGGTACAAACGTCTGTTGAGAACATCTTGCACACATTCATATCATGTAGAATGTCAATCACACTTCGTTTATATATTTAAAACTTGAACACCGTTTTCCCCCTAATTTCATCAATTTTTCTGCCAAGTGCTCTTGATGACTTCTTTCATTGGTTTTGGGTTTTTTTTTGAAAACACACTTTCCCAGTGATACCTCCTGAATCCTGGTTAAGAACCAGAATTGCCAGAGCTTCCTCATTGACCTAACAATACAGATCTATAGACCCGACAAATAAGATTTCCCATCCAAGACTTAGAGGAAGAACTCCTTGAAGATTCTTCTTAAAGGCATAGGGGTGCTTTGGGGGGGTGTCTTCAGTTTTCCTCATAGGCCGTGCTGCATGTCCCAGGATAAAGGACACTCAAATGGACACAAAACGTCAACATCATCTACAGGGATGCTCAGATCTATTTATCTCAAAGAATATTTGAAGTGATGGCTGTTACGTGTTGTCATTTTAAATTGTGTGTCAGTGATGCTACCTGTACAATTTCAGTCCAAAAAATAAAGCTCTCAGGGAGAAAAATGATAAAACACAATGAGCAGTAGAGAATAAAAAATGGACGCTTACCACTGACCTGCCAACTCCTAGTATCCTTAAATTATATGGTATGTAAAGAGGACTGTTACTATTGTTTTCTTTTGCTTTATTTATTTGTACTAGGGTGTGGGGAGGGACTAGCATTTTCTCTTGTTTTCCATCTATCCTTTTGTGGTTGGTTTTCCTGTGGAGAGAGTAGTTTTTTCCTATTGCACTACAATATTATTTACTCACTAAATTGATTTTTTTTTTGCAGTCAAGTATCAAATATTTATTAAGCACTTACTATGGACCAGGCATAGTAGAGCTGTAGTGGTAAGCAAGACAGAGTCCCTGCCCATCAAGGAGTTCACATTCTCAACGGGATTTTCAGGGACGGTAGAATACCAATGTGCATAGTATACAGGAACCGTACTATTTAAAAACTAATCTGTATGAACTGTAATGCTTAGTGCAGATGGTGAGGGATCTGTGCTGTGTAAAAGCTGTGAAGCAGCGCTCTAAGAATTGTCAAGAGCTGTGCTTTTTACTTTTTTGTGTGTGTTTTGTTTTTCTTCATCACAAACTTAGCGACCTTCTACGCATTACGTGGAAGCAAATGGCTCTTCACTAAGGCAGTCCCAGGGGCAAAGCAGAGCTGACTCTCGCAGCCCCGAGCTAACCACAGCCTGCAAGCATCCTGGCTTCGTGCTGATGGAGACTTGGCTCGGGCCAGCTTGGCGAGGAGGAGGAAGAGGAGGAGGAGGAGCGGGGTGGAGTGATGGATTTCACTGTTCCTGATCTAAAGTGCCTCTTTGTATATTCTTTTCTATTGATAGCAGGAAAAGTTTGGTCCAGCTCAGTTTTGGAACTGTGGAGAGAGACTCAAAACAGAGAGCAAGTCTGTGTCGCATGTCCCCTTGCCCCTCTTAGAATCATCCTCATTTCCACGTGGGCCTCCTGGTAGGCCACCTTTGCCATCCCCAGCTTGTGGGTTTATTTTCCTAAAGACTGTGTGCAGGAAACTTCATGTGCCATTGTTACAAACAAACAAAAATCGACCTTTTAGACTGGTGCTGGTGTAAGTAGCCACTTTTCTCTCTTGAGTATGTATTTTAAAGATTTTTTTTAAATAATGCCAAAAAAAAAGAAAAGCATTATAATTTTTAAACTTAATTAAATGTCTCATATCTTATTAGCTTAGTAGCTGGAACCACTTAGTGTTTAGGTTGCAAGACTGTTGTTACAGAACCAAGAAAAAAAAAAAAGATGTTGTGTGTGCTATGAGACTGTACATTTTTTTAAATAGCAATATGCAATAAAGATGATTTCACTGGGTGTACAGATGTGTTTTCTATGCATTATTAAAATAGCAAGGTTAAACTTCTTAGTGTACTCTACCATTGAATTTAAATGTAGCAAATCAGTGAATCAGAACAGTATATGTATTTTCAAATGTGCTTACCCTGGACCTAAAGGAGTATAGGTCCCTAGTGCAGCAGCATTTCGTATGTCTAGACTACATTGCTATCTCTTTCCGTACTTGGTTAATGTGGCACATGTATGCCTCTGAGTTAGGTGTGGTGGAGCTTCCGTCTCCAGCATCAGCACCTGTGCATCGTCGTGAAACATCCCTGATGTGTGTCAGTACGAGAAACGCCACCTTCGAGGAAGAAGACATCCCGGCAGGCTCCTTTCTCCTCAGTCCAATTTGAAGTCAAGCTGAAAACATCTGTCAAGCCTGCCCGCCATACTCTGACCTTCTTGATCTTTGGACTCGGTGTTCTGATTACTGCCGACAGCTTTGTTTGCCATTGAGTTACAGGGTAACTGCACAGTACCTAAACCTGCTCTCCACTGCTGGAGGTCAGACAGAAGAGACGTCTGCAGGTCAGACCACCCATCCTGCAACACAAACACACCCTTGCCTCCTATCTGTACGTGAGTGTGGAGCTACACACAGAACCGCATAGAGCCTTGCTCGCCCTCGGTACGTGGATGACGAGATGTAAAGACTTCAGAACATTCTAGGCAGTTTAGTCTTCGCTCACCCGACCGTGGTAGTAGCAGAGTCACAGCATGTGACCCATCTAGAACTTTGCCCTTTTCCTATAGCCTGATGTGGATTTATATGTAGTAAATTGGATATCGTGTATGTGTGTGTGTGTGTGTGTGTGTGTGTGTGTGTGTGTGTGTGTGTGTGTTCAATGTTGTGTGAACAAGTTTGTTTACACTTATTAGTTGACATGGTATATTAATCAATTTCCACCATATTGAGGCTGTCACCAAACCCAGAGCTCGCTAATTTCTGCTTGCAGATTCTAGCTAGCCTAATTTACTAGTTTATTTAGGGAATCTTAGTTTTACCTCCTGAGTGCTGAAATTGTAGGCTACCACAATTCCTGCCCTATTTGTCCATGGAGTCTGGGCATCCTCACTCCAGTCTCTACCTTCAAGGGAGGAGCCGTCTCTCCAAGCCAGTTTGGGCACATTGGTTTGGTCATAATCATTTCAAAGGCCAAATGGGCAGCTCATTGATGGGTAGTTGAGTAGATGCCAACTTTGTGGGATTTGGAGTAACAGACTTCCTGCCTCTGGGTCATGTATAGGTTCTAATTATTAAGGTCTGTTTATTACATTGTATTTATATTGTGTAAGATCTCTATATCTGTATGCTTCCTCCCAATAATATGAGCTTTGCTTAAGTTTAAACAATTTTGAGGGGACTGGATAAATAGTTTGGTGGTTAAGAGCATTTATTGCAGAGGACCCAGTAATTCTACCTCTGGTTATCTAAACTATTAAAAAATATACATTCACAAAAAAGAAACAATAATGATATGCGTGGTGTGGCTTGAGAGCTTGCTCAGTGGTTGAGAGCACTTGTTGCTCTCGCAGAGAGGACTTGGGTTCAATTCCCAGCACCCACGTGGTGGCTTACAATCATCTGTAACTCCAGTCCCAGGGGATATAACACCTCTTCCTGGCCTCTTCAGGCATCATGCACACATGTAATACACAGACAGAGACCCGCAAGGAGAATACTCATACCCAGAACATAAATGTTTGGACCTTGTCTGGACAGTGAAGAAAATGCCCCACCTGCCCTTTGAGCTCGTCCCTGGCATTGTAATCAACTGTGTTTCCATGGTATCAAACAATATGAATGCAGATGAAGGTTGCTTTTCTTGCTCTCCTTTTCTTTTTTCCTTTGTCTGAGAAGGCCTGTCTGTGTCACAAAGTTTTCTTCTGAGCCCATGCTAGCCTCAGGGTCAGTTGCCCTGTCTCAACTGGCTGAGCATCTGTATTTTTATCAAACTTTGATAGGTTTGGGATTTTCAGAGAAAATAAACAGTTCCTAAGTCGAGATGGGTTTGTTCATGTTACTTGGTGGTGTTAAAATTCCTTCTCAGAGGGGATGCCATAAGCACCATCTACCCCCTTATCCTCAGGGAGAGCCGCCACCAACATCTACCACTTCTAAATTCCAAAGGATAAGCAGAGGCACCATTTTGTTTGAGTTTGCTCTGGAGAATCATTGAAGGCATAGGGTGCACAGACAGTGTGTAGGTGAGGAGTGGCTTACCCCATTGATGAGATGAAACCCTTTCCCTAGTCTCTTTCAGCCAATACTGCTGTCCCCACCAACCCTGCCATGTACAATTAAGGCTGAGTTGCATACAATTAGGGGTAGGGCGCAACTGGATGCCCAGGTGAGAGTATGGCCTTCCCACCCTCCATGAGAGGGTATAAACCAGTCTGTTTTACCTTCCCAATGCTGTAACCGGTTAACACACTTTCTCGTGTGGTGACACATCCTCCCCCAAACCATCAAATTATCTTGTTGCTACTTTATAACTAGTTTTGCTACTGTTATGAACAGTAAGGTAAATATCTGATATGCAGGATCTCTGATCTGTGACCCCTGCTGGAGATCCACAGGTTGAGAACAGCCTAAGAGTCACCAAGCCCAGCTGGAATGGTCCTTTTGCAAGTGAACTCAGTGACCTCCCCAAGATGGTAGCGGCTTGGCGCAGAGGACAGTCACACTCAACACTTGTGCTGATTAGTTCTTTCTGCCTCCCTGTGTGGCTGCTCTAGGAGGAGGGGAAGTGGGTTAGTAATTTCCAGTTTTACCTCCCAGCTCATTCTTAGGGTCATATTGGACCTATATGTGACAAGTCTACACTCCCTTGTGACAGGGAGCATTTGTAGTTAATGTCTTCATCCCTGCCTCAGGGTAAGGAAATATTCTAAGTCTCATTGTCTTGGGCTTATATGTTCACTCCAGAATCAGAGGTGGTTCCCAGAAAGGATACTAGACAAAGTCTCCAAAAAACTATGAAGGAAAGAGAGGGTACAGACTATAGGACACCAGGTCAATAATACACAAAAGTCCATCATTTCCCTATGTACCAGGTATAAGCAAGTAAAGTTTGAAATTCAGCATACAACCCCATTCATAGAAGTACCTCCCAAAATGAAATACAGTCTATATGCACAACTCTAACAAAATTTCTATGAGATTTAGAGGAGGGAAATAAGACTGTCAGAAGAAACTGAAAACCAAAGGGTAAGATAGTTCACGTTTGCAGATTGAAAGCCCAGTGTTAACATATCTGGGCTTACCAACCTGACTGATAGATTCGATAAAATCTCAACCAAAAGCCAATAATTTACTCTATGCTTGTCGACAAGCTGTATCTAGAATCTATTGAGCAAGTCCAATGTTTTGACATTTTTATATAACATCATTTTCAAACTTCGTGCTTAGAAACTGCACAGTTGTGTTAGAAGAAAATATGGTTATATTTTAAGTGAGCTTATTTTGTGTTGGGCCATATCCTCATGTGCCAAATGTGGCACAGGGGGTTTAGACACACCTAGAAGAGACCAGAGACCTCAAATAGCCAACACAGTATTGAAGGAGGGTGAAGCTGGGGTCTTGGAAGAGATCCGCTAGTGGGAAACAGACACAGAAGCCACTTAAGATCAGCAGCTGATGTTCTGACAAAGGGAGCCAAGGCTACACAGTGCAACAGATGGCCTGGGCGCAGACCACAGTGCATCCTCCTCCAGAGAATAAAACAAAAAATGAGTAACAGAGAGACCCAAATGCAAAGCAACTAAGAAAAACTCGGGAAAAGAGGGACGAAAATCTGGCTTGAGTTTAGTTTTGATGACCAGCAAAACCATAATCTGTGAAAGAAACAAAACTCCAAACTTTCTGGGCTGGCTATCCAGCCAGTTCAGTGGTAGGACTCTCCCTTAGCATACCCCAGGCCGTGAATTTGAGGCCCCTGCATCTCCAGAAGAAGGAAGAAAGAAAAAACCTAATGCTCTGTTAAAAAAAAAAAAAAAAGTCAAGAGAATGGAACTCTGAGCCATCGCCTAGTAAAAAGTTTTTTAACTGACATCAGATAAAGGGGTGTTACCCAAGATGTATAAAGACCCCTTAAAACTCAGCAACCACAAATGAACCAAAGCCCTGAATGCCTCACAGAAAAAAAACCCTGTGAGATCCATACTGGTAGCAAAACAAATGCAGCTTAAAAGTGATGAGATACCACCACTCTCAATTTACTGAGAGGAAAAAAGCAGAGGAAGCCTTGTTCTATTCAAGATTGTCTAAATGATTTGTTGAGGAAAATGCCAGAGAGAAAATGTAGTGTTATAGTTTCAAATGCTGGACACTGAAAATTAATTATTGAGTTACAAAGAGACAGCTCATTGCTTAAGACTTGCTGTTGCATAATCTGACTTCAGACTGTAGTATATATACATGTATCAGGTAGAGAGCATGGTTTGGTCTCCCATGCTTCTGTAACCCTAGAGCTATTGTTGGGTAAGGGCATGCAGAGACAGGAAGATCACTAGGAAATCCTTTTTGCCAGACAAGTCAAAACCGTGAAGCTCCATGCTCAAAGAAGTGAGCATGGAGCCACCACACCCTAGAGTGGCCAAAACCCAGAGGACACAACGCCAAATGCTGTCTGGGAGGCAGAGCAACCCCAGCTCTCATTCACTGATGAGGAAATGCAAATGGCATGGACCCATTGGAGAACGGATGGAGATTTCTTACGAGACTGTAAGAAATGTTTGTTTTTTACTATAAAGCCCAAATGGATTGAGACTATAAGCCCATCTAAGAACCTACATGCAGACCCGTAGAGCAGTCTTATTAATAGTTTCCAAAACTCAGAAGTCACCAAGATGCCTTTCAGTAAGAAGGTGAATAGTTACAGGAGCAAGTGATGACGGGAGATTACTCAGTGCCAAAGTATTTGAAGCAATCAAGCTGGAAAAAGACACCAAGGAACTCAGGTGCATGGTGCTAAGCAAAGGAAACCAATATAAAAAGGCCATGTACTGTCTGGTGACATTTACATGAATTTGTGGGGGGGAAAGAGGAAGCAATTAAAAAAAATCAATGGTCTCCAAATAGAGGATAGAGCCAGGATCTTTAGATGTGAAAATGACCATGTAATAGTGCAAAGGTGGACGAGTTTAACGACCTGCAACCCCAAGCGAGGATGCCAATTAAACTTATATTTTAGTGCAGATAGCGATTTGTCAATGCGGGTTCATCAGTCCCTCTCTGGTGGGCTGCTGATGTGGGGGGGGGGGAGATGTGTGTGAGTAGAGGTAGCGTATGTTGGAATCTCTGGAACTGTCTGTTCTGCTGCTAGCCTGAAAGTACTCTAAGACGGAAAGGGGGCTTTCCAAAAATAAGAAGTGCTCTGTGTGTGTGACCAAGAAATGTGCATGTCAAATTCAGGCTTTGTATACCCAACCACCTGCAGCAAAGCAGCAACTTGATTGGGTGATTTTTAAACCCTTGGCTTGCCCAGCTTATCTAAAAGCACAACGGTAAAGGTGCTTGCTGCCAGGACTCATGATAGGATTTCCATCCCTGGAACCCACGTGTTGGAAGGAGAGGACTGACTGTAGCAAGCTATCCCCTGCTGCCTGACCACCTCACCCTGCAAGCATGCCAGGGCACCGAAGCATGTGTCCCCACCACCTGTGTGGGGGTGGGGGTGTGTATTAGAGGGATGGGGGTGTCAAAGATAGAATGGATGGATAGAAAGATAGATGGATGGATGGATGGATAGATAGATAGATAGATAGATAGATAGATAGATAGATAGATAGATAGATAGATAGATAGATAGATTAGATAGGCAGGCAGACAAACAGATAAAAATTTTAAAATATAAAGCCCAGTGAAGTACTTTTTCATCCTTCCTTGGCTGACATTTACACAGCTATTCTTCAAGAGTTTGGCCCACACCCTAAAACCCAGTTATCCCATTGCTGAACTATTTAGAAGCCAAAAGAAAGAAAAGGCTGGCTTCAGGTATTCCAGACACTCTTGGGCAGTTCAATGTATAAACCTTTAAGATTTACAGTTTAAGGTAGCTTTTTTCAAGTTATTAGAAGAATCACAAGAAAACTTCTCAGTCTCTCTCTCTCTCTCTCTCTCTCTCTCTCTCTTCTTTCCTTCCTCCCTCTTTCCCTTTTTCCCTGCCTCCCCTTTTCCCTCCAGTTTTCTCTCTGCTTCTTTCCCTCCCTCTCTCCTCCCTTCCTGGCTTCATTAGTGACCACACATCAGAAAGTCGTCTTATGCCCTCTGTGGAAAAGCCATCTTTAACTGCTGCCTTGAGTGTGAGCTGTTTGACCCTGAAGTCAAGCTACTCTGTGACCTGACATTATTATGGAGGGGTTAGAGTACAAGCTGGTCCCCCAGTGTCTGCAAGAGGCTGCATGAGCAGTCACACCAGCACTGTGCTAAAGAATATTGATTGGCTTACCTCCCTGGACGGTGGCAAGGAGACCCTTACAACCTGGAGCTACCTATACTTAATAAGGACACTCCATCAAGGGCTGGCCCCCATCTCCCATCTGCCTATTCCATTCCTTTGCACCAACAACTCAACACCACACAGCACTTAAGAGCTGAATTCTAGAGGTCCCTCTGTTACTGTCAGACATGAGCAGTGGAACTATATCAGTTCCTCAAGCACTGTTGCTTTCCATCCTGGAAGCATGAAAGAACAGTTCTGAAAGTTCCTGCAAGATTCTGCCTCCCCACTTCTGAGGCCTGTAGCTCTTGGGGCCTGGGAAGTCACAGCAGGCAGCGTTCTAACTGGAATTAAGCAAAGCATTCTGGTTGTGCTGTTTATCAGCCACAGCCGTTGAAACCTGGCTTCTTGCCCTGTGCTTGTGAAGGGCAGGATGGAACAGCAATTACTGAGAGCATGGGACCTTTCAGCGGCGACAAGGCTTACTGCAGGGTTCCTGTTACTAGACCACAGTAATGACATTGATCCTTCAGGGCCCATCCAGACTTCACCAAGAGCACATACATGTATGCCATCAGTAAGTCAATTTGCATCATTACCATGGCTCCTCCCCATGCAAGTCACTGCAGTGACCTGGGAAGACAGGTGGAAGCGTAGAAAGTGGCAGACGAAGTCACTGGACAGATCCACTGTTCTCCTCACTGGGTGCCCCACATTTTAACTGGGCTTGCAGCATCCAGACTTCAAAGCTGAATGCTCCAAACTCAATGCTCATTATCATTATGTGGACTTAGTGACAGTTTGGATCAGCAACATTTTTTAAAGTTTTTTTTTAATGTATGTATGTATGTGTAGATGTATGCTATTTGTCTGAGGGGCCTGAGAGAGGGTATCAGAGCTCCTTACAAACTGTGAGCAGCCTAATGTGGCTACTGGGAACTGAACTCAGGTTCTCTAGAAGAAGTACAAGTGCTCTCAATGACCAGCCTTCTCTCCAGCCCCCTGGATAGATGAGGATTCTTTAAAACAACTTTTTATTTGGATAAAATCTCACACAAAAAGTTGTAAAAACAACATAAAGATCCCCTGTTTGCCCAGACACATGCTGTTAATATGCTATCATTTCATTTTAACATGTTACATCTTTATCTATGCATATATCATTTTTTTCCTGGACCATTTGGAATATACATATACATATAAAAAGTCATTTTATTTCTGAGCACTTGAATGTATAGTTTCTGAAGGTGGAAATTCTTTTCTGTAAAAAGCCACTAGACCTTAGCACAACTGATGCCGTCCATGTTAGAGCCGCTTTTCTGACCTTAGAACCCAACTTGTAGGACCTAACACCTGACAAAATAAAACAGAGACCTAATTCACAGTTCCAGAACACTGTAGTGTACTAAATGTACTGACCTTACCTTTTGGCTTCTATAGTTCTGCCTCTTGCTAACTATGCTTGCCAACTGAAGTGTAAGCAAGATGTAGCTTTTGTACATATAAGACAAAGACCTGTAAGGCTCAGGGCTGCATGATTAAGTAAGTTCCCTGTGCAGCCACTGGCCAGCAATAAAGACTTTCTTTTCAGCTTTAAGAGAGTGTCTGTGTGGTGGTCTTACCTCGAAATGTTCTGGAGGCCCTAGCAAGATTCCTAAAGACTGAGATGTGAGGAGTATCAGATCCCTTCTGGGGTGATAGGGAGAAAACGGTAAGTTTCTAAGGGGGGGGGGAGTGCACCCTGAGATATTCCAGGCCCCCACAGACTTCACTCACCTCTAGTCCTACCATGTCAGAAGCTCCTGATGCCTCCATCCTAGAATGGGGAATTACAGAAAATTGCCTGAATCTGTTGCCTGCAGAGGTAAGTCTGTTTACTACTATGCCTTCTGAATAGAACATTAGACCGGACACAGCCCTAATTCCAGTCTCTGAGATCCATGTGAGACATCACCAGACTCCTGTTTTAAGTCTGTGTGGTGGGGATCCTGTTTGTCTTTACTCTTTGCCTGTTTGTGTGTTTTCTGTCAGTTCTGTTAATTGGAGAAACAGATATAAAATGGGAGAAGGAGTAAGCAGTCCCAAGACACCAATGAAGTGCTTGTTAGAACACTTCAAAGAGGGTTTTGCAGACAAGGATGAAGATAGTCTGTTTCTCACCCACCCGGAAAACTCCAACCCTTCTTTTGGAGACAGGTGACTCAGTGAAGGATCTCTTGTCCCTCAGACACTTCAGGCCACCTGGAAAGGGGTGACTGCAGGCCCTGCCCACCCCAACCAGTTTTCCCTATATTGACCAATTGCTTTTTTTGGTTGAAGACTCATTCCCCTAGCTTAAGACCCATACCCTCTTGTTGGGAACCCGAATACTCTAGGTTCAACCAGGCCTTGCCAAGGGGAGATGGAAGTAGTTCCCCCAGCTGTGCTGGGTGAAGGAGATAGTTTCTTCTATCTTAGGTCTCCTTTCCTCCCCACACATGCAGACTGGCTCTGGCTGTAGGGGGACCACAGTTGTGACTGCCAATAGTTCTTGTCCACCCTCTTCATGCCAAATAAAGGGACAGGATCCTGCTTGAGAGTAGGAAAGCCACCTTTGGACTGGACGAAAGATTGCTGTTTGACAATGTAGCCCCAGATAAAAAAGATTTTCCCCTATGCCTGACTTTACTAAAACCCCAATAGCAACCTAGATAAAGAGGCTCTGGACAATTTTCACCAAGCCCCACCAATCTGTCTAAGGTAATTGAGGTTATACAAGTACTCCCAATAATATGTTTGATTCCTGGAGAACCTCTGTGAGGTTTACTAGATGTTCACTCAGATAGACCCAGATATACCAGAAAACCAGAGAGCAACTAATACTGCTTTTTTTATACAATTGGCTTCAGACATTAAGAAGGAACTTCAAATGTTAAAATAGTTTGAGGGTATATAAATAGGTCTCAATTATTAGAAATCGCTCAGAGAGTTTACAGTAACTGTGACTCTAGAAGAAAACAAAAGGTTGGCCTGAGCGTAGTGATGGTTCCCAGGGAGATGGATAAAAGAGATCCCAGACTGGGAAGCTGGAGACACCAGGAAAGGAAGAAGCTAGAGAAGGACCAATGTGCATATTGTAAGAAAGAAAGGACACTGGAAGAAAGAGTGCCCAAATCAGAAAAAGGGAATAAAAGGGCTGGAGAGATGGCTGAGCAGTTAAGAGCACTGACTGCTCTTCTGGAGGTTCTGAGTTCAAATCCCAGCAACCACATGGTAGTTCACAACCATCTGTAATGAAATCTGACACCCTTTTCTGGTGTGTCTGAAGACAGCTACAGTGTGCTTAGATGTAATAATAAATAAATCTTTAGGCTGGAGTGAGCAGGAGAGAGCAGGGCTATCTGGAGTGAGCAACCTTCATTCCTAGCAACCACACGATAGCTCACAACCATTAACAGGCTCCAGGAAGCACTCGTCCTCACCCCTTGTCATTTCCCTCGCTACACTCCCCAGATCCCAATCCTAAAGTTAGGAACTCAGGACTACCAACCTGAACTCAAGATCAAAACGTGGATAGAAACCACTCACTCTCTGATTCTTAACTCCTACATCTTTCTGAACCTCCTGCCATCAGAAAAACAAAAATATACAATTCCAGAGCTAAAGATTCTTTCTTTTGCCTTCCATTGGTACATACAAGCCCTCCCACTGTTGCCTTTGAATGAACTGATTCCAAAGGAAGTTTAACAGATCAACTGACATGGACTAGGTTTCCAGGAGAGTTAAAAAATTCCCCACATTCTGTGAGGCCTTGAGTGCTAATTTCCTGACTTTTCAGCAGAGGTGTCTGGAGTCCTGTTACAATAGGTAGATGAACTCAGAGCTTCAAAACCAGAGAAGGCAAGTAAGAAGATAACTGAAGTCCTGCTAGAGCCATCACAGGTCTTAGGGTACTGAGCCTCAGCCAATGAAGTCCAACTATGTACACCCTGTGTCACCCACCTACTTGGAGCATAACTTGGAAGGAGTCTAACACTTCTTTGGAGCTGAATCCTGGCCATCCTATGGATTCCCATGCCTAAAACAAAGAAACAAGTGCAGGAAATTCTGGGAACAGTTGGGAATTGCCACTTGTGGAGGCCATGTTCACAGAGCTAGCTAAGACAATAGTACCAGTGGGACCCAGCCACTATAATTGACAAAGAGCTTTCAAGGACCTAAAGGCAGGTGGCCCTTATCTCTGCACCATTCCTAACCTTCCTGAAAATCTTCTACTTCTATATGAGTGAGTCCCAGAGTATTGAAAGGGGAGTCTGCTTAGGCACTCAGACCCTGAAAGAGGCCAGAGGCCTACCTATCCAAAAGACTTGATTCTGTTTCTGTTATTTGGCTAGTTTATTTGTGGGCAGTTGTTGCTACAGCCATGCTAGTGAAGTAAGCTAACAAGCTGACTTAGGCCAGGAACTGTTCCTAACCTATAGGAACAATCTATAGAGGCCCTCTGGAGGGGCACCACAGAGAGGTGGATGTCCAACACATGAATAGCTCATTATCTAGCACTTCTATTGGACAAAACCCCATATCTGATTCTGCAAAACTTCAGTATAAACCCAGACATCATATTGTCAGACCTAACAGAACCCCTAACAGAGCCCCTCCATAATTTCCTGAAAGTGGCTGATGGAGTTCAGTCCATCAGACCTAACCTAACAGATGTCTGGTTATGAGACAGGAGCTGTTTTGTTCAGATGGTAGCTGTTTTATTCAGAATACAACCAGGTATGCTGGGGCCTACAGTTGTGACCTTGTATTGGACAACGTGGGCCCAGTATCTCAGCTGAGGGACTTCGACACAAAGGGCTGAGCTTCAGATGTTAACTGAGACACTTTGTTAGGGGAAGGGCAAGGCCACTGTATACACAGACTGGGTTATGCAATTGTCATCATAGCACTTGTGCTTGTCTGTGGGCCCTCTATCAGGAAAGGGGGGTCTTCACCTCATCCAGAAAGGAAGTGAAAAGCAAACAAACAAAAGCCTGGCATTGTCCACTGTAAAGAGCATCAAAAAGGGAATTCCCCCAGAGGCCCAAGGGAACAGGGCAGCAGACTTGACCACTTAGAATGCAGCCTTAGAACCAATGGGACCTCTCCAGATCTAGGTCACTTTGCCTGAACCCAAATTTCTCCCGTACCCAAACTGCACACAGGAAAAAAAAAAAAAATCAAGTAGGTAAAAAGGAAAGATGCCAAACAAGAGGACAATGGGTGGTGATTCCTGCTCTACAGGACACCCACTCTCCTTGTAGATGGCTGTCAAACACCACCAGGCCACCCATCTAGGGACATCTAAAACTGCTGAATTACTACATCCCTCCACTAGACAATCTTGTCAACGACATTGTGTCCAGCTTATCTTGTGTACCACCTATGCACAAGTCAATCTCAAAGTGGGCGGGGGGAAGTCCCAGAAGGGAATGCAAAACCAAGGAGCACCTTCAGAAGTAACTGAACCCAGACTTACAGAGACAAAGCCCACGGTTACTGAGTATACATATGTGTTAATTTTTCATAGATACCTTTTCTGAATGGATGGGAGCCTGTCCAACCCAAATGGAGACAGTCTCAGTGTTCACCGAGAAAGGTCTCCAAGCATTGACTTCTGGGTTTGAATGGATTGCCCCTCAACCTGGGGCCTGGCAATGGCTTGGCTTTCACCACCAAAGTCTCCCAAAATCTGGCATAAGTGTTGATTGGACACTACATCGTGCCCACAGACACAAAGATTGGGTCAGGTAGAAAGGATAAATAAGCCTTAAAGGAAAAATTAAATATGTCCATGAGACAAGTAAGTGAAAATTGGGCCAACCTCTTACTATTTGCCTAAGGGCCAGGTACACCTCATCTTGGCAGGGTTTCACTCTATTTGAAATAATGTTTGAGAGACTTCCCCCTCTCCTCCCTAAGCTAAGAGATGTTCTTTAAGTGGAGATTACTAACTGTTCTCTTCTCAAGTCCTTACAAGCCCTACAATATGCCTAGAAGACTATTCATCAGAGAATTTGGGAGGTCACACCCTGGCCTATGTCTGAGCCTGCCCACAGTTCCATCCTTACACATAAGGTAAAAACCATCCTGACCCAGAACCTGAAGTCAACAGAAAAGGCCTATACCATGTGGTCCTCACCGTTCCTATAGCAATGAAAGCTAGCAGTGCTGTCCTGTGGATATACCACACCTGGCTCGGAGAGTCTATAGAGGAAAACATTAGATTTGTCATCACCAGGTCCTCCAACCTGCTAAAGGTAAAACTGACCCAGGCCCTGAGACTATGATTGTCCTATTTTGTCTTCTTTGTCTCCCCATGGTAAAGGCCCATAACCCCCATAAGCCAAGACCTTTGATATGAAAATTAAGAAAAGACCCAAATTGGGAGCTCATAGCCAATGTATCCATTGAAACCCAGCCCACCTTCCATGTAGACTTCTGTAAAATATTATATGTAGGAGTACTTTGGAAAATAGGCCACGAAGAAGTCCACTCCTGGGTCTTTGGGTACACTATTGAAGAAAGGGGGCTCTGATCTATCCAGTAATATGCTTCTCCTAATGATAGATGGCCCCGTGAGCTTACAAGAGCTGGGCAAATACCATTGTGCTCAGAGGAGTTATAAAACCAGTGGGAGCACATTGACTCCTCCACAGCCCTAGCAATGAAACCATCACAACCCACTGTGGTTTGAGGCAATTCAATCCCAACCTATAAAGGTTAGAGCCTGAGGGGAAGCCAAAGAGCATAATAAAAAATTAATTTTTATTAGGTATTTTCTTTATTTACATTTCAAATATTATCCCCTTTCCCAGTCCCCCCCTAGAATCCTCCTATCCCATCCCCCCTCCCCCTGCTTCTATGAGTGTGTTCCCCTACCAACCTACTCCCATTTCCCTGCCCTGGCATTCCTCTACACTGGGGCATCGAGTCTTCACAGTACCAAGGGCCTTTCCTCCCACTGACGCCCAACGAGGCCATCCTCTGCTACATAATGGTTGGTGGTTTAGGCCCTGGGAGCTCTGAGAGGTCTATTGGTTGATATTGTTGTTCTTCCTATGGAGCTGAAAATCCCTTCAGCTCCTTCAGTCCTTCCCTTAACTCCTCCACTAGGGACCCTCTGCTCAGGCCAATGGTTGACTATGAGCATCCACCTCTGTATTTTTCAGGCTCTGGCAGAGCCTCTCAGGAGACAGCTATACCAGGCTCCTGTCAGCAAGCACTTCCTGACATCCACAATAGTGTCTGGGTTTGGTGGCTGTATATGGGATGGGACAGTCTCTGGAGGGCCTTTCCTTCAGTCTCTGCTCCACACTTTGTCTCCATATTTTCTCTTGTGAGTTTTTTGTTCCCCCTTCTAAGAAGGACTGAAGCATCCACACTTCCTTCTTCTTGAGCTTCATGTGGTCTGTGAATTGTATCTTGGGTATTCTGAGCTTTTGGGTTAATATCCACTTATCAGTGAGTACATACCATATGTATTCTTTTGTGATTGGGTTACTTCACTCAGGATGATAGTTTCTAGTTCCATTCATTTGCCTAAGAATTTCATGAAGTCATTATTTTTTATAGCTGAGTAGTACTCCATTGTGTAAATGTACCACATTTTCTGTATCCATTCCTCTGTTGAAGGACATCTGGGTTCTTTCCAGCTTCTGACTATTATAAATATGGCTACTATGAACATAGTGGAACATGTGTCTTTGTTATACGTTGGGGCATCTTTTCGGGATATGCCCAGGAGTGGTATAGCTGAAGATCATTATTTGGAAACTAGCAGAACACAGGAAGACAGGTTCTTTATGTAAATGGTCAAGGCCAAGGTAGTAAATTATTATCCAAAAATAAAACCTCCACCTAAGGTCATCTGGCCCATTGACCCAAACTGGCCCATCTTAGTACCCCTGGAATGCAAGCTCTCAAATGCCAGCTTCCCCAGAAATTCTGTTAGTAGCCATGGGCTAAAGATCCAGAAAGCAAGGGGAGCCAGCCCTTCTGTTTCCAGGATGCTAAAATGAGTACATCAATTCCTTAACCATTCTCAACCAGACATAAGTAAAAACAGCTGGCTATACCTAGACCACAAGCCCCCATATTACATCAGGGTTTAAATTAACCAAACAATAAGCTGCACTTCTAATCTCACAACAGTAAATAGGACCAACTGAAGGTGTCTCTGGGGAACCTCTAAGGAAAGGGGGCCTGCTTATTGTCACCAAGATATCCCCTAGATAGTTCATTTGACGCAGACTCCTCCAGAAACCATGGTCTGCAGGCCCCAGAGACTACCTGGCTTGTTTGCACTAAGGGCTTAACCAAGTGTGCATCATCTGAATTGTGTGCACAGAAGGAGGCCCCACCCTTTGTGAAAGACAGGATTCCCCTAGATCTAGTTCTGGGCTTCCCCGTGTGGAGTGACCCATCCTCATCCTCATTCCTGTTAGTGCAGGACAGGCATCCCAGGCTCAGCTGTAGGTAGACTTCATTGTGGGGAATAAAAACTTAAAAGAACTTAGTGCCCAAGTACACACAGCCCTAGGCTACCTTGGACATCTTCTTCCATTGCAAGTGCAGATAGACTCCTTAGCTGAGATTGTCCCATGGAATTGCAGCAGCCAGGACCTCCTCATGAAACAAGGAAGTCTTTATATGACACTGGGAAACAAACTTGTTGCTTCTATCTATACCAACAAGTCAGGGGTAATTTTAAAAAGTTTAGCCATGATTGAAAATAAAAAAAACAACCTTGAGGGGGGGAGGGAGAGAGAAGCAAAAATCCTGACAACTGTTATCAGTCCTTTGTCCCTGGTCCCCTGGCTAACTATTCTACTTACAGCTGGGCCATTAATCTTTTCACTCCTAGCTCTCACTACAGAACCACACATGCTCAAACTACCTACTTAACTATGTAATAAAAGAGTAAATCCTGCTAAAGTGTTAATTTTGAGGGTATAATAAAATCCCCTGCCCCAAGATGAGTACACAATTTGACTTATGCCCATAGAACCACTAGGGAATGTAACAGGTTCCCAACTCTTAGCACAACTGAAGCCATGTTAAAGGTACCATTACAACCCTTTATGCAGGCCTGGGGGGGGGGGGGGATCAAAGACCTAATCCATCAAAGACCTAGTCCATAGTTCTGGGAAAGTTCCCAAATGTGCTGACCTGGCTTTTTGGCTTCTGTGGTTCTGCTTCTTGCTAGCTGAAGTGTGACAACCAGGATGTGGCTTCTGTGCATATAAAACAAAGAGCTGTAAACTCTGGGCTACACACTTTGGAAGCATTCCTGGCGATAAAGACATGCTTTTCCACTTTGAGAGTGTCAGTGTGGTGGTCTCTGGGCTTGCCCCATGACAGTACATCTGTCAACTTCATAACTGCACATTGATATTTTGTCAGAACACACTGTCAGTGTTCACATTGTCAGCTGATGTAATGATGGGCTCCTGTTCCTTCCCTCCAGAAAGGGACCTGAGATAGATGCTGCATCCTGTGGGGAATTGCAGGCTGGTATCCAGTTGAGCTGAGGTCTGAACCCTGATGGTCATAATTCACCTACATGACACGGTAGGTGTTCTCTCATGCTCCTGGAACTCCAGCCCTTGCCTAAGGTACCACCTCCCACAGCCCCTACAAGAGAAGCATGGTCAGTAGTCACATAAGCAATGGCCCAAGATTCCGACTTTCAGGCTAAACTCCTCCCCAGTTACCTAGCAACAGTGAAGACCATAAAAAGGGGTGCTCAACCCCACCTTACTCTCTTACTCTTACTCCTTTGTTCCTTTCTCTCACCTCTCTCTCCTCTTCCCTTTCTCTTTGTCTTCTCCTCTCCTCTTCTCTCTGTCTGTCTCTGTCTATCTCTGTCTGTCTCTGTCTCTCTCTCTCTCCCTTCTCTCTTTCCCCTGCATTTCTATAATAAAGCTCTTAAGCCATAGAGAGTCTCTGCTCCATCTAGATCCGCTGCACCTCTCTGGCCAGTGTTGGGAACTCCTTTCCTCATCCCTCTCTCCTACAACCCTGGGGCTTTAGCAAGGTAGCTCTGGAGTCCCCGGTCAGGGGCTGCCCCTTTTCCACCCCACCCCCACTTCCCCATTCCGTGCTGCGTGGGTCAGGCATGCTCACCCGGGGCCGAGTGGAAAAGTGTCCGGCAGCTCTGCCTGTGTCCACCTGCCCAGAGCACAGGAACTCTGGCTGGACATTGGGCCCCTTTTCCTCCCCACTTTTCCCCAGGGCCCCCCATATTTTGTTCCCAACAGCATCCCACTGTCAAGTTCTTCAGTCTCTTATGGTCTTTGGTATTGCTCTCTTTTATGGTGCTGATGTTTTTGAGCAATAGTTCTCTTGTACATAGAATAATCCTGCCCCTGCCCCTGCCCCTGCCCACACACACAACTTCAACCATCTGTGTTCAACTGTGAAGAACATGTGACAGTTACCTTCCCTTGCAGAGGAACATCACAGATGGGATTAAGTTAAGGATCTTCAGGTAGCAAAATGAACTGTTCAGGTTTCCAAAGAAGGCCTGACACAGTCCATCACAGGAATCCAAGAGGACTGCGCAAGGATAAGAACAGAGGGTGGACTCTGCAGTCTTGGGAGATGGAGATGAAGTCATGAAACAAAGAATACAAAGCATCCTTCCTACACTTTCTGATTCCACTTTGTGTTTACCTAATACTTCTTTTTATTAAATTGATATTTTGAGTTCTCAGCACCAGGATGTCCTAACCAGAGACACACACGTTCACGTATTCCTTGTGATAAGGTAATTTTGGCCATTCAGTCAGATCCCTATATAATTTTGGAGTTTTCTTTCTTTCTTTTTTTAAAGGTTGCTTGTTTGTTTATTATGTATACAGTGTTCTGCCTGCATGAACCGCTGCACATCAGATGAGGGCACCAGATCTCATTACAGATGGTTGTGAGCCACCAAATGGTTGCTGGGAATTGAACTCAGGACCTCTGCATGAATAGCTTGGGCACTTAACCTCTAAGCCATTTCTCCATGGAGTTTTCTTGGTTTTTCTTTACAATTAATTAATTGCACTCATATGAAACTCCCCATCAGCATAGCATCAGCAGACAATGCTCGCCTGAGCCAGGCTTTAATGAATGTTCAGCTCCAGCGCTTCACGCTTACCGACATCCTGGGATTCATTTAGAGCAGAACCCTCCCACGTCCTCCATCAATTTGCCTGTTATCCATTTTTACAACAGTTTATAACTTATTATTTAATGACTTTTAAACCCTGAGCATCCCATATTTAGTAAGGCTGCCCTCCATGCCTCTCCTGCCAATCTTGCACGTGTGTTCTCAGAATAATGTCCTATTATGTTTTCTCCCCTAAATTTCTAGAATGTAAACTTTCCAGGTTGACCTACCCTGCTGCAGCTACAGAGTATGCCTTCTCTTCAAGAAAATCTAAGGCCCTTTAATAGGAAATGGCAATATGAGTACTACTGTCTTGGCTTCTGATCATTACCACAGAGTGAGAAATGTAGATGTGTGCATACATATAACACATATGTGTTCACAAGTGTGCATACACACAAACGTAAGAACCAAACAGCGGAATTAAATTCTGCCATTAGAGGTGATAAAGAGCATTATAAGCAGGTCAGGAAAAAAACAAAGTAGCTGTAAGGAATACTTAGAGAAAGGATTACTAGGTCGATATGCTGAGAAGAATATATGAACAACTAGCAGAAAGTCCAAAATACACGTAATTATTCTTGAAGAAAAGTCAAAAAAAGTATTAACCAAATGCCGCAGGCCCACGTCTCTGACCAGCAGAGAGTGGGAATAAATGACATGGACTCCAAAGCAGGTCTCAACGCAGCTTTCCACAGCTTCCTTTATTCTGCTTCTCCCTTATTCCTTATTCCCCTCTCTCTGGGGCTACCCACCATTTATCCTCTTCCATTCACTCACGTCACCTCACACCACCCAATCATAGACGCACACGTCCAAGGCAGCATGCAGGATAGGCTGATAGAATGGTACCACGAGAAGTTGCGCTATCTCTCCAATGATTAACACATGCTGCTTTTACTGCTCATGACTGAGACTGGGATAAACAAGTGAGGTCACGGGGCTTGGCATAGAGCCAGGGCACCATCTTTGGCCCATGTGGCCATGCCCACTCTCCACAACCAAAGATGCAAGGATGAGACATAGCGTCCCATTTCTGTTGTGCTCAGTCATAACATCTGTAATGACTTAAGCAGTACCAGCTAATCAATTACCTCAGAGTCCTGTCAGCTCTAAGTCTCACATGGGTCTCCCTGGAGTCCATGGAATGTGGAAGCAGGAATTCAATTCTGGAGACTCCAGGAGCAAGTATGTTTCCTTGCCTTTCCAGCTTTAAACGGCCACTTGAATTTGACTTATGCCACCCTCCTCATTTCCAAATTCACCTAGGGCAGCTGACCCTCTTTGACACATCCAAAGCCAGGGCATTTCTCTGTAGCCTTTCTATCAGACCCAGGAGATAAAGCAGGAAACCTCCCCACTCACTCATGACCTTAGTCATATCTGCCAAGCCCCTTTCTGCTTGGAAAAGGGCAGATTCACATGTTTCAAGGGTGTGGATGCCTTTGTGAGACCATTAATTCTTTGTACCAAGAAGTTTAAGACCAAGCCAAACTAACTATTAACTTGATAGCCAAACTATCTCTATTAGTTAGAGATAAAATTAGTAGAGATCAGAACAATCAAGGCACATGTTTCGATGGAACTGCTTAGATTTAAATGGGAAACAAAGATAACCAGTAACCATAAGATTGTGTTCTTAGTGCCCCAAATAGCCCCACACGCCAGTATGCATGGCCCTGACCATTCTGTCATCTCCCACTGCCTGAGCATCCTCCAGCAGAGACTGCTCCCTTTCTTGTGTATTTAGTGAGGCTTAGCATTGACAATCTGGCTGCAACTCTGAGAGACGTGAGGAGAGAGGTTGCTGTTTTATCATGTGCTCTTACCTAGCCTTTGATCACCCTACGTAATCAGCCTGTCCTCACAGAGCCAGTATTTCATACCTACCTCCATTTCACTACAAGACTTCCTAATATAATAATAATGCAACATATTCCTTTGTTTTGTATATTATCTGCCAATTTTCTTTGCACAGTAGAATATCTACTCTGCACAGTAAAATATCACAGAACATTTATATCTTTTGTTCTAAAGTCAGTATTTGAGAAAAAGTACCCAGTAAGTGTGGGCCCTCAGCACATACTGGTGGAATTAATCCATGCACAAATGCATTAATAGCAACCATACTAATTTTTAATTTATATTTGAGGTGGTGCACTGCTGTGTTTCTGGGATGGCAGGGATAACAGAATTAGGTAGTAAATGTTCCAAGCTGCCCCCTCAATTCTTACAATTACAGTATATTTGTGTTAGAGGGGCCCCTGATAGGAGGACTTGGAAGTGAGACAAAAACAGTGCGCTGTAGGACAGAGGGACAAGAGGAGAGTGGGAGAGGGGAGGACAGGGAAGGCATCGAGCAATGCTATATATAACCTGAAGCAACTTCAGTGCCCTGCCAGCCCCAGCCAGCCCCCACCAGCCCAATTACCCAGTTTATGGACACCAACAGAACCTCGGGTCATGTTGACTTTGTGCGTTCCCACCTAAATGCAAGAGAAAAGATGTGCCTTTTAAAGGAAGACTTTTTTTTTTTTTTTTTTGGTTTTTCGAGACAGAGTTTCTCTTTATAGCCCTGGCTGTCCTGGAACTCACTCTGTAGACCAGGCTGGCCTCAAATTCAGAAATTCGCCTGCCTCTGCCTCCTGAGTGCTGGGATTAAAGGCATGCCTGGGTTTCCATGAAGGTTAAGAGAAGTAAAAGCAAAGGTAATTTCCATTCTCCATACACCACAGAACATTGTTTCTATGTTCAAGTTAGAAAAACAGAGTCTAAGAATTTTTTTTCCAATTCAAATGTTTATGTTAGAGTTTTGAGATTATGTATGCACATGAAGTATGTGTAGGTGTTTGTGTCCATATTCAAAACTCACATATTTGTGTATATAATCCAGGCCTCCAGATTTCCACATCTAACATCCAACTTAAAATCTCTTGTTGGAAATGTAGAAGATACTTCAGATTCAGCAGATGTACCATGAATGTCTTTCATGGAGGGCTCACCTTCCCTTGTCACACGACTCTCGGGTAGCCACTCCCACTGGCTTTGCCTTCAGAGTTGATCTGTCTCCCTGGTTGAGTTTGTAGCATCTTCTGACTGTTTGCTTACTTTCCTAGCAGGCCTCTTTCTTAGTCTTGCTCACCAGCACCCTGTACCATCCGTTCTCAACATAACAACCAGAGTGGTGTTTTCAGAGTGTAAGCAAACTGGGCATTGTGGTGGATGCCTGGATATCCTAGCACTCAGGAAGCAGAGGCAGGAGAATCTACATTTGCGGCAAGTTCAAAGCCAGCCTGGTTTATATAACAAGTTCAAGGCCAGGGTTACATAGCAGGATGCTGTCCAAAAATAAATAAGTAAGTAAGTAAGTAAGTAAATAAATAAATAAACTTAACAATTCACACTGCTGTATTTAAACTCAGCAGAGGTTCCCGGGTCACTGGAAGTGATTTCTGTGATTCCCATAATGGCCTCTTTGACATTTGTAGTGCATCTGAACAATGGGCCAACACTGTCTGCTTTTGATGGGTTCTCCCACTCTCCTCCTCCCTTTGCTATAGACGCCGCCTCCTTCCTCTCTTCTTCCTTGAACATGCACTGATCCACACCAGAGTCTTTGTGCTTCTATGTCTATGCCTGAAATGCCCGTCACTCTTATGGACCCTTCTCCTCCTCTTCCTCTTCTTCTTCTTCCTCCTTCTCCTTCTCCTCTGCCAGGCCTTTGTTCTGACCACACAGCCATGTCAGTAATGACGACCTCACCACTCCACCATTAGCACCCAAAGCAATCCCAGAATCCACACTTCATTCTGCTTCATTTTTTTTTTGCATAATACTTCTCGCTGTGCATTTTGCAGACGATATTTTCATTAAGCCCCCTGACCCTACACTACCCATATAAGGAATATAAGGTGCACAATTTCAAAAAAAAATGTTTGTTTTGCTTTCTGAGTGTTCATTTGCAGCATTTGGAGCAAGATACTAGCATACTGGAAGGAGATGGTGGCATATGCCTTCTATCCCAGCACTCAGCAGGCAGAAGCAGGAGGATCTCTAAGTTCAAGGCCTGCCTGGTCTGCAGAGGGAGTTCCAGGACAGCCAGGGTTACAAAGAGAAACCCTGTCTTGGAGGTGGGGTTGGGGTTGGGGGTGGGGGTGGGGGTGGGGATGAATGGCAGCCATCCCTGACACTGATAGGTTAAATAAGAAGAAAGAGAGGAGACAGATAATGTGATTCATGGTGGTGGTTTATTTTAAGCAGACACAAGTATATTAGACAGAGTTTCACATGTGCCACTGCTGCGGTGTCCTGTGTGGAATAGTTCTTAGTAGTGAAGCTTTCCCAGTAGCTTAGGGGACGTCCCCATTGCTGGCCTCTACCAATCAGAGTCCCAGTAGCTTAGGGGATGTCCCCATTGCTGGCCTCTACCAATCAGAGGGTGGTACTCCTCTCCCAAGAAGGCACCGAACATGGCCAGATGGTCCCTAGTGGTAAAATTGATTCAAAGACCATTCAGGTCAAGAATGAAGACCAAAGTATGGATACTTCATTCCTTCTTAGAATAGAGAACAAAACACCCATGAAAGGAGTTACAGAGACAAAGATTGGAGCTAAGAGGAAAGGATGGACCATCCAGAGACTACCCGACCTGGGGATCCATCCCATAATCAACCACCAAACCCAGACACTATAGCATATGCCAGCAAGATTCTGCTGAAAGGACCTTGATATAACTATCTCGAGTGAGGTTATGCCAGAGCCTGGCAAATACAGAAGGAGATGTTCATAGTCATCTATAAGATAGAACACAGGGCCCCCAGTGGAGGAGCTAGAGAAATTACCCAAGGAGCTGAAGGGTCTACAACCTTTTAGGTGGAACAACAATATGAACTAACCAGTACCCCCAGAGCTCGTGTATCTAGATGCATATGTAGCAGAAGATGGCCTAGTCGGCCATCACTGGGAAGAGAGGCCCCTTGGTCTTACAAACTTTATATGCCCCAGTACAGGGGAATGCCAGGGCCAAGAAGTGGGAGTGGGTGGGTAGGGGATCAGGGTGGGGAGAGAGTATAGGAAACTTTCTGGATAGCATTTGAAATGTAAATAAAGAAAATATCTAATAAAAATTTTTTTAAAAAAGAAAAGAAAATAGAATTTTTAATGAAAAAAAAAACCATTTAGGTCTAAGAAGTTTCAAAGCTGAACCGAACATACACAGAATAAAACTTAATGAGAATAGTTAAATATTTATCGCAAAACATAGCCATTGGAGGTAAAATCCTCCAAAGAGTTGTTGGACCCAAAGTTAGCCAAAGCTACAGTTGAGCCAGTTTCAAGAATCCGAAAGGACCACCTAGTGTAATCGCACTAGGGACTTTACGCAAGCTCAAGCTTGGACCACACCGTAGTCACTGACGCAGCAGGGAAAGAGTGAAACCCCGAGCCCAGTTTCAAGCAGTCATTTATAGAGGCAAACAAAGGAGCAAAGGGGGTTTCCAGCTTGGCACGCATCTGATTGGCAGAGGCGGAGCAGGACTATTTCAGAATTTGCTGCCCTTTAAAATGGTTGGCTGGTGCTGGGAGACAAACTATATATCTTTAGGTACAACCTGTAACTTCTGCTTTCTTCCTGGTTGGTGTGTGACCTGGAGACTAGTGCTAGGTGCAGGCGTGCTGGTTAACCTCAGGTTAAGTTCTCTAAGATGGAGCCTAAACCCAAAATAGAGTTGATCTGGTCTCTCACTACATTTAGATCTATTTTTATATAATTGACAGATAAAATATAGGATACTTGTTCAGTTCTTCAAGTTATTTTTACATTTATTTACTTAAGTATTTATTTNACCTGGAGACTAGTGCTAGGTGCAGGCGTGCTGGTTAACCTCAGGTTAAGTTCTCTAAGATGGAGCCTAAACCCAAAATAGAGTTGATCTGGTCTCTCACTACATTTAGATCTATTTTTATATAATTGACAGATAAAATATAGGATACTTGTTCAGTTCTTCAAGTTATTTTTACATTTATTTACTTAAGTATTTATTTGTTTGTTTGTTTATTTATTTATTGTGTGTGTTTTTTTTTTTTGTGTGTGTGTGTGTGTACACCTGTGGAGGTCAGAGGACAACTTGCTGACGCCAGCTCTCTCCTTCCACCATATAGGTTCCAGGGATCAAACTCAGGTTGTTTGAAAAGCATGGTAGCAACCACCCTTATGTACTGAGCCACCCAGCTATACATGGTATTTATTAAATTTTAACTCCAGGTAGAAAGGGAACATTTTTCAGGCTGTTTCATGTGCAACATTTACCACATTCTTAAAATTTTTTACATGCCATCTACTCAAAATTCTAATTTAACTGGGGGAGGTTGTGTTTTATTTGCTAAATCTGGCCATTTGTATTTATAAAACTGAAATGTCTAAGGTAATACCATCATGTTCTGATGTTATTTTGCCCATCTGGTCACTTGCCAAGGACCAGCCTAGGCAGGAGAAGGATTCTGAGAGAAGGGGTATCTGGGCGTGGCAAAAAGAAGGACTTGAAGTCACATCATGTGTCCAAGCTGATGACCTGTGTTCTGCTTACTATTCTAAGAGATCTCTCTGTCTATGCCCTGCTTGCTTGTGTGTATGTGTGTGTCCATTTTCTAAACAGTTCTTTCTTTTTTTCCTAAGAAATTCTCTGGATAGCTCATCTCCTGCAGATCATAAGCCCAATCTTTTATTTGACATATCAATCCAGTCATTTACTACAGGTTCCCTTTTGGTTATTCTATGAATCAGCATCCTGTGACCCCAGCCCTTTGATTCTTAGGAGACAGCAAGCAGACATTTTTTTTTTTTTCTTTTGGTTTTTCGAGACAGGGTTTCTCTGTACAGCCCTGGCTGTCCTGGAACTCACTTTGTAGACCAGGCTGGCCTCGAACTCAGAAATCCACCTGCCTCTGCCTCCCGAGTGCTGGGATTAAAGTCATGCGCCACCATGCCTGGCGACATTTTTTTTCTTAACATTGCTAAAGAATTCAGAGATCTGTCTGCAGATCTGTGCTTTATTAAGCACAGACAATAAGCCAGTTGGTTAGGACCATAGTATAGCTGCCTCTGTCCCTTTAGATTCATGAAGCCCCTCATAATTCATAACACATTCTTCTATTTTGCACAGTTGAGAAGTTATATATATTTTTTGATCTCATGTATTTAGAGCTCTTTCCCATAGCCTTAAGGGCTGTCTTGAAGGTCCTAGTGTTTACTGTTTTGCTGAGATATTAGCCACACCGTCCTGGACTCTTGCTGGTTATGATTTTCATGGAGTCTTTAAGGTTAACAGGGTGCAGGGGACATTACTCAGAGGAATGTGAAATATGTACTTTATTACAGAAACAAGCCTTATGCCCACAACAGCCATTAACACTTGTGGGGGCTCAAACAAGGGCCCTATCCTAGGTACAGGAACCATGTCACTTTGTCCCCAACAGGGCCACACCAAGCTGGGCCTTTTTCTCAGGCCTTTCACTCCCAATAGCCATATTCACCTTGGTGACACTTCTAGGACTGTCCATGACCTTGACCATGGTCCAGACATTCTATATTGTCTGGAAGATTCTGCTTGGCCTTGCAAAGAAAGCAGTCATTACTAGGCAACTCTCACTAATGTACCTTCCTGCCCCCATGTGCACTGATGTAGTTAGAGCTGTGTTTTTGAAAAACACTGTACCCTGAACTTGGGCTCCAAAAGACTCTCATGTAGGTGCATGTGAGACCAAAATTCAATAATGTCAGATGTGTTCCTAAATCACTTCTTTGCCTTAATATTTTGAACCTGAGGATCTCCATTTCCACTAGACACAAGCCTTCAGGATCCACCCATCTGTTTTAACCCCAGGTTCTGGGATTAAAGACACACACACCTGCTTGCTTTTGGTTTTGGTTTTGTTTGTACTAGGTATTTGAACTCAGGTCATCGTGAATACATAGCAGCTACTTTATGCACTGAATTGTCTCCTTGGCTCCAGCCCCTGATCTTATTAAGTAAAGGAGACTAGTCATTATGATAGACATTCTCACTTAAGTTCCTGATTATAGGAAGGGCCCAGTTCACGTCCACTTAGTTACTAATTAGGATAATTAAGAAACAGTCTCAATTTCCCTGTGACTCATTAGACTCCAGTAGTCCACAGCTGGACCTAAGAGTTCTGGTTTCTAGAACACTTCTGTATTAGTTAGGGTTCTCTAGAGTCACAGAACTTACAGAGTAAAGGAATTTATTGATGACTTACAGTCTGTAGCCCAATTCCCAACAATGATTCAGTAGTAGCTGTGAATGGAAGTCCAAGGATCTAGCAGTTACTCAGTCCCACACGGTGAACAGGCGAAGGAGCGAGTGCTAGTCTCCTTTCTTCCAGTGTCCTTATATGGTCTCCAGCAGAAGGTGTAACCCAGATTAAAGGTGTGTGCCATCACACCTTTAGTCCCAGGTGATCTTGAGCTCGGGGATCTCTGTCTTAATCTCACACCTTTAATCCCAGGTGATCTTGAGCTCGGAGATCTCTCTGTCTTAATCTCACACCTTTAATCCCAGATGATCTTGAGCTCGGAGATCTCTCTGTCTTAATCTTCTGGAATCCATAGCTGATATGCTATCAAGACCTCCATACCAAGATCCAGATCAGAGACTTCTATATCCAAGCCTCTAGGTTAGGGTCACTGGTGAGCCTTCCAAATCTGGATTGTAGCTCATTCCAAATATAGTCAAGTTGACAACCAGGGATAGCCACTACAATCCACCCCTTGTCAACTTGACACAAATAATATCTCATGTTCACATGAAACAATAACAAGGTTGTGAATACACCTAACATGATATAACTATCCCTCGTACAATCGCAAACGCATTTATAAATTTACAATGGGGCAATGTCCCTTGGGAGCATCCTTTTAGTGTCTCAACTTAAACACAAATTGATGTTAAAGAAATTGAGAGAAAGACAAATGTATTCTTTAGCAAAATAAGACAGGAGCATTCATATTACTTTATAATCCTCGCTTCTGCAACTGGTTACGTGGCCTTAATTGGTATTTGTAACTACCTTCCTCTACTACCCATTCTGTATTTCCTTCACCTTCGGCAAGCACCTCAGCAGGTCTTGGCTGTTTTCCTGGAGGATTGACCCATACTTCCATTCCTGATGGGTCTGTGTCCTTTGTCATCCTGCTTGGATTAGGCTGTTGTAGTTTCCCATTGACTTTAATCACAGGACATGGTAGTATTAAGAGACGCCCTAAGGGATCTCCTGCACTCCAGACATAATCCTGCTTACCTCCATTGTGGAGAGGTGATCCAATTTCCTCATGGTAATCTGGATCTATCACCCCTCCTAACACTGTTATTCCTTTCTTAGCCTGTTGGTTTAGGGGCATTAGAAGCCCAAAATGACCAGGGGGAAGTCTGAGCTTCCAGTTCAATGGAATGTTTGTTGTAGCTCCCGATAAGAGCACTCCCCCCTCAGGAGCCAAAACTTCCAGGCCAGCAGAACCTAGAGTTATGGGGACAGGAAGCAGAAATTTTCCTAGAGGGTCACTAGGAGTGATAGTGAGTGGAACTATTCCCTTTTCCACCCCTTGATTCCTGGACCCATGGATCCTGGCTATGGGAGAAACTGTACCATATATCGAACGCTGATTCAAAGCATATACTGCCTTCTGAAGAACTCTGCCCCAGCCTTCCATGCTGTTACCACCTAATTGGCGCTGTAACTGT